>JAPMUY010006192.1:17500-30000 GCA_026901105.3 Galaxias olidus | reverse complement strand
AGCATGTCCTCTCAGTCACCACCTTTTTGAGACACATTTTCACAGATCCCATCAGATACACGTTCCCCTCACGGAAAGATGTGGTCTGATGGAGGGGGGATTCGATTCTGTACTGTTATGCTGCTGGGGTATTTGGATGTTTGCATCCGTCTGTCCTTGTCTGGCCCACAGCCAGCAGGACATAGGAGCTGGGAAGAATCCAATACGTTTTGATTATTGGTCCCCTCCCCCTGCCCCTTTGAGTAATGACCAAAGCTTTTAATGGGGGTCTCACAAGTGTCCTCCTATTAATTAAACCTTGATTGGAAGAATAATTTAATCTAGCTGTGGTTCTCCTGATCAATAACCCATATGAGGGCTCCATTAACCAAGGGGGGCGGTGATTAGTGTGTGTGTGTGTGTGTGTGTTTGTGTGTGTGTGTGTGTTTGCCTGTGTACATGTGTGTGTGGGAAGTGGGGGGGGGGGGTTGTTGAGTCAAACAGGCCTCTTGTGATTTTCGCCTCTATTAATCATGAGAACCTCAAGAAACGGAGGCGTTTGCATTTGTCTCTCTCTATTTGCGTAGGCGGGGGGATCTTGTGTTCGTGCGTGCATTTTTCGAGTTCATAAGAATATATTGTGACCGCCTGGAACTTCATTTCATGTCAATAAAACAAGATGCACTGTCCTCTGCCAAAAAAACAAAAAACAAAAGAAATACCAACACTGAGACCTCTTACCAAGCAATAGAGAAGTGTTCCACAGACAAGTCCACACAGAACTGTTGTGCGTCAGACAAAGATGACGACGGACGCGCAGGAATGTGCAGCGTCTCTCCTCACAAGCTAGAAAACGAGGCACATTAGAGAAAAAGCAATTGTGTACAGCCAGCCTGTGCCTTTGCTGATCTGCTGGTTCAGCGTGCTTGACTGACACCCCGCGATGCAGCCGGGGAACCTCACCACGCAGCCCCCCCCCCACCCCCCCAAAAGAAAAAACCAACAGCTGCTGGAGCAGGGGCTTAGAAGTGGTGATGGAGTGCTGCGGAACTTGTTAGTTTGGCTAATATGGTTTCCTGTGTGGCTAATGATTCATTTGTTGTTGGGAGATGTTTTTCCTCCCAGCCTGAAAAGCGTGATAATCAACAACAACACCGGCTCTAATTTGATTACAGGATTCTAATAATGTCTCGCTGTGTGGCGCTCCTTGCAGAAATAGAAACTCTCTCTCGCTCTCTCTCTCACCCGTCTCTCCTCTGCGCAGCCGGCCCACCAGCCCCCATCCCTCCATCCTTCACAGAGGGAGGAAAGCAATACACCCAAGTCCATCTTGGGTTGTGCCTAAATTAGTTTAAAACACAAAGGCAAAAAATGAGACATTCTCACTCACTTTTGGTTTTACCTTGTTTCCTCTGTGTGTGTGTGTGTGTGTGTGTGTGTGTGTGTGTGTGTGTGTGTGTGTGTGTGCATGCGTGCGTGCGTGCGTGCGTGCGTGTGTGTGTGTGTGCGCGCACGATTCAATTCAATGCAAACCCTCACTCGCTTTCTTGCTCGTCACTGATGGAGTCGATGAGAAATAGATTTATGCTTCAGATGAATAGCGCCAGCCCGAGTCCATCGTTCCCGCCAGTAAACCCGATGACTTCAACATGAGTCACACTATTGCATTTATGGAATCCGCCAATGTGCGTTTTTTTAATAAACGGGAACGCTTAGGGAAGCCGTTCGTTCTCATTCGAGCAGGTTGTCTGTTTTGGCCATAAAGGAGCGGCGCTTTGGCTCGCCAAACCGGATCCGGACTCCGGGGACAACGACAACAAACCAGCACTCTGACTGTACTACTGTAGCGAGGCTTTCTCCCTCCCTCCCGTTTGGTGTGTGGCCTGTGGGCGTTTGTTAGGCCATCGGCGGACATAGGGTGCTAGAATTCCACAGGAGATCTCCCCACTTCCTCTGCCGCCGCTCCGAGAACGACTCCCACGGCCCGGCACAGAGCCCCGCCGTGCCGTAACAGGGCATTGCTGACACAGTGTCACTTTCAGGGCATTGCTGACACAGTGTCAGTTTCAGGGCATAGCTGGCACAGTGTCAGTTTCAGGGCATAGCTGGCACAGTGTCAGTTTCAGGGCATAGCTGGCACAGTGTCAGTTTCAGGGCATAGCTGACACAGTGTCAGTTTCATTACTTGGGCTTTTAAATCGTACCAAGGGCCACGTTGCCCTTGTGAATTCCCCAAAGTTATAACCCCCCCCCCCCCTCACTTGACATGAAGACATCTCTGTTCCCAATGGAGCTGTGGCTGGATGTGTGCTATTCTGTAAGGGAGCAAGACAACAAAGTGGCTAATCGGCCAAACAGCGCGGGTCACCATGGGAGACCAGCGAGCCCCTAATCATCTACCTACCGCAAATTAATTACCGCTATCATCTACCTACTGCAAATTAATTATCGCAATCCATCACCACAAATTAAGTTGGGCGCCCAAAAATAGCTCGCAAGTGAACGAGCAATCACCCCGCCTGTCACACACACACACACACACACACCCCGGGCGAGGTGAACTGAAACACACACGTGTGCACGCGGGCACGCACGCACAATCAACCACCTACATAAGTACCTGAACCCCAAACACACACACTCTACACACACACATTACACACAGTCAGACACGCAAACACTCACACACACACACACACACACACACACACACACACACACACACACACACACACACACACACACACACACACACACTCAACAGCTAAATGACCCTGCACTAATTGGAAGAGAAGGACATGATTCTCATTATAACAGCAAATGTCACCAGAGCTCTGTCTTAACTACAGCCGTGACAAAACTATTGACAACCCTGCCGTGGTTCTTAAATTACTCCTAGTTTGCTGCAAAAATTCTGTAAGTTGAAAATCATGAATCATTAGTCTGCACAATTCTTTACTTTCCTGTTTCTTCTTTCCTTCTTCTTTTTTTCCTTTCTTTTTTCTTCCTTTGTTTGTTTCCTTTTAATCAAAAAAGGATAAACAATTTACCCCCTTTGTTCAAAATGACTCAAACCAAGCAAACGGCAATGATCGAGCTTAATATATTCTCTGCTGGCAGTCTGGCCCTGGTACAAAAGACTTCTCCCACATTGAAAGGGTTCCTTCTCCTAACTGCTGTATCACAAATCTCTTTAAAGGTGTAAATAATATTATCCAGGCAATGGATTTATGTGTGGGAAAAGCTTTGACTTTGTGTTTGTTACCAGTCAGCCCTTTTTGTGTTTTTGTTCCAGTGCAAACCAAATCAAATCGGGTGCATACCAAAATGTGCTTTGCATATTGCTCTGCTTTATTTGAAACAACTGCATAACAAATGGTGCAGTGTCGAAAAAAGTGTGAGGGCGCCCATATTCGTTTCCCATGGCATCGCGCCCGTTTGTTTTCAGCGACAGCGGAGAGACTGCGAGAGACAGAGAGAGAGAGGAACAAAAGAAAGAGACGGAGGGAAAAAGGAAATACCACACAGCATCACAAAGAGTGGAGGAGCAGTAGGAGGTGGACATGGTGGGAGAAAGTGATGGAGAGAATGGGGGGGGGGCCGAAAAAAAACAAAAAACAAACAAAGAAAGATTTGCTCTGCTTCTCGGGGTCCCTCCTCGAGACCTTCGGCCGCAGGAAGGGAACGGTGTGATTCACGTCTGAGTCACGGAGGACGTCCCGATGACCACATCAATATTAAAACAAATGCCCCCCTCCCTATAGGATTCATTAGCGGGCGGTGAGTTTTCACTTCCCAGCCGCGGGGTCTTGGTGTCCTTGCAGGGCTGCTGGAGAGCCGCGCATCCCTTCTGCCGTGTGGGAGTGTGGGGGAGCGGGGGGGGTGTTACAGTATGGCTCCGAACTCAACAACAAACACACCGACACATTACAGGTGTTACAGTATGGCTCCGAACTCAACAACAAACACACCGACACATTACAGGAGAACACCCCCCCCCCCCCCCAAAGGACATGAACCCAGCCTCCCATCCCCTTATTTCTTCACCCCTCTTTTCGAAACAATAACCCTCTCTTTCTCTCTCTATCTCTCTCTCTCTCTCTCCCTCTCTCTCTCTCTCTCTCTCTCTCTCTCTCTCTCTCTCGCTCTCTCTCTCTCTCTCTCTCTCTCTCTCTCTGGTCAGCTTTCGGTAAGAGGCTGACTGGAGGGTTTTAATGGTCTCTTGGTTGCTGAGCACAAATACTGCTCTGTTCCTGGGGGACTGGGGTAAGCCGCGCTCTGTGACACCCTACCCCATTCAGATACACCACGGAAGTGGGCGCACACACACACACACACACACACACACACACACACACACACAATGCTCATAAACACACGCGCGCACATCAAAGAAGCAATTTCCACAATGTATGTTCATTGGCAGGTTATTTGTGTGGCTGTGCGCACATGAGTTTGCGTGCATGCTCGCTGGTGTTTGTGCCCTCGGCGTGGATGCGTGTGTGTGTGGGGACGGTGCGAGAGGATAGATTCCAGCTCTGTAGTTCATTGTGCTAAAGGTCCCCTGGTGGTCGTTAGCCCCCATCCGGGCGTACGCCAATATCACAGTCTGATTGCTAGCAAACGGCTCTGACAGGAAATCCATCTGTGTGTATGTGTGTGCGTGTGTGTGTGTGTGTGTGTGTGTGTGCACGCTTGTGTGAAACGCTCGTGGAGGGGGATGCGTCTGTGTGACAGCTAAATTAAACACCAGGGCCAACAAGGCCACCAAAACACAGGGCGAGTGTGATGAAGGCCACACTGTAGGGATAGAGAGAGAGAGGGAGGGCGAAAGAGAGAAAGAGAGAGAGAGAGAGAGAGACAGACTGATAGAGAGAGAGAGAGAGAGAGAGAGAGAGAGAGAGAGAGAGAGAGAGAGACAGACTGATAGAGAGAGAGAGAGAGAGAGAGAGAGAGAGAGAGAGAGAGAGAGAGAGAGAGAGAGAAGAGAGAGACAGACTATTAGGCTGTGTGAGGGAGACAACACCGGAGACGGCGAGAAGAGGAGGAGGAGGAGGAGGAGGGTTGGATGCTGGCATACAGCCCAGAGATGACACGATGACAGTTGTTTGGAGGCACTGGGGTAATTGATTGAGTTTTAATGTGGTCCCCGACGTGGAGGTGTTGACGTCGAGTGGGAAGGAGAGCGAGGACGGGCGGGGGTTGGGGGTGCGCACACCGACATCTTTGAAAGGCTCTTTATAATTTCGACGTGGGGCCACAAAAAGCCCCCCCCCCCATCTCTACCATGAGCAACGACGACAACACAGCGTGAGGAAGAGTGAGCGGGAGAGACAGAAACAGACAGGTGTGACCAACACACCCCCCCCCCCAATCAATTCAGTCCCGGCCGCACGCCTGCGAGATCGGAAGCGCTCGGATGGTGACAGCCCCGTCGGAAGACGGTGCGACGTCGCCGGCCCCCGTGTCACCCGCTCCCGCTTGTCACCACCGGCCGGGTCTCTCACGCCGACGGCCCCCCCCCCCCCCCCCCCCCCCCCCCCCGCTGTGGAGGGGGTCTGGGCCGCAGACAGGAGCGAGGCCGACAGGGTGACGCGGCCCGCTGGGGAGCCTCGACCTCGAGGTGCCGTTGTCCCCCTCGCTGCTCCCGCGGACACTGGGCGCCGCGGAAAGGAGGACGGCAGCCACGCCGACCCTGAGTCTTCGTCGGCCACCCCCCCCCCCCCAATGGGACGCAGAGGGCAGCGGGGTGGCGGAGCGCCGCGGGCAGCACAGGGGAGAGGAAGCGGACGGTATCGGTGTCTCTGTGTGGGAGTGGCCATCCCGCCACCGCCTTTGAAATGGACCCGGTCTGTCATGGGAGAGGGCTTTGGCTTTTGCCCGTGTGTGTGTTCACAAAAGAGAGAGAGAGAAAGAGAGAGAGAGAGAGAGAGAGAGAGAGAGAGAGAGAGAGAGAGAGAGAGAGAGAGAGAGAGAGAGAGAGAGAGAGAGCTTGGATGGTTAGAGTGTGTGTGTATGTGTGTTCAGTGGTGATGCAACGCAGATGCAAGCAGACACGGTCTCCTTTCTTGGGTTTGTTGACGCGTCAGGCAACAGGCAACTGCTGTAGGCCCCGCAGATTGTACGCGCACGTGCAAACAACACACACATGCACACACACACACACACACGCACACGCGCACACACACACACACACACACACACACGCACACACACTCACACTCTCAAAAACCTCTCAGTCAGCGAAAGATAGGCACTTGCTCGGCTGTCCCCAGAAGCGGGAGCGTTGTGATCCTCTGCGTTTGCCAGGAAGAGGTGGGAGCGGCGACGCGGCGGCGTTCAAAGCTCTGTTTGTCTCCACTGGAGCCCAGCTGTGGGGGAGCTTGTCGACACCGGGGCTTTTTTTGATGCACCCTTCACGTGCTGGACCCAGCAGACTCTGTTCAACCTGAAGCGCTGGCGCACTTGCCAGGCGACTCCTTTCCAATGAAAGAGTCTCCAGTCAGGCAGCCAGGCAGCCATCTTCACTGACAGCTCCCGGTGAGGTTATGTGTCTCGTAAACCACCCCCCCCCCCCCCCCCCCATCTTTTTACTGACGCTTTGTTTTTCAAGTTTGTCCCTGCGCATGCAAAGCGTCGTGTGCACGCGTTGTCTGATGTGGCAAGGGCAGGCAGGAACGGTTTAACATTTCGGTGTGTGTGTGTGTGTGTGTGTGCGTGCGCGCTTTTGTTGTGCAAACTCCGCGTGGAGGGATGTCCGTCGGCCCGCGAGCCTCTACCGATGATGCGGCCCTCTGAAGCTCGCTTAGTATTCCTGTGCTCGGCGCTCTCCGCTGGGTCGTTAGCGAGCACCCAAGGTCAACCGCTCCACTGTTCAACCCCACCTCTGTAGACGGAGACCCTTTGATGTGCTCCTACGGGAGCAGGCATGGGGGGGGAGAGAGCAAACGACGGAGGAGGGAGTGGGAGAGGCAAAGGGGAGAGGGGGAACAAGGGGGGAGGAGGTGGAGGGCGGAGGGCGGGGCCAGGGTATCGGAAGTTAAAAAAGGAGCGAACACGAGCGCGTCTGTGAGAGAGCGTGTGTTTGTAGCTGTATTTGTGTGTGTGTGTGTGTGTGTGTGTGTGTGTGTGTGTGTGTGTGTGTGTGTGTGTGTGAGAACAGGCCCGGTAAATAGCACCCGTACACTAGGTGTCCCCCTGCATCACCGTCGCTCCTATGCAGCCATCGCCCCCCACTACCCTGGTCCTTTCAGGTGGAGTGGAGCTCCCAGCGTCGCCCTGCTAGACTGATGGGGTTAAGGCAGATTGAATGAGTGTCCTGGGACACGTTCCACCGGTGGGGACCTCTCTCCGGCCTTGGCTTCTCCCTCCTCCTCCTCCTCCTCCTCCTCCTCCTCCTCCATTTCCCCACGTCTCCTCTAATCCAATGCAACCCATTCCACCCCACACAGCCGGAGAGATGCTGGGAGAGGTAGGCGTGAAGGAGAGAGAGAGAGAGAGAGAGAGAGAGAGAGAGAGAGAGAGAGAGAGAGAGAGAGAGAGAGAGAGAGAGAGAGAGAGAGAGAGAGAGAGAGAGAGAGAGAGAGAGAGAGAGAGAGAGAGAGAGAGAGAGAGAGACAGAGACAGAGACAGAGACAGACAGACAGAGAGAGAAAAAAAGACACAAACAAAAGAAAGGGCTCGTAGAGGGAGGAGGGGGGAGAGACGGCGGACTCGCTCTCTGCCCGTGGCCCTCTGTGGGTGGGGCTCATCCTATTAGAGGGTATTAGAATGGGGCTGATGCATGGACGCCTGTCACCCCGACGAGGTTCCTCCGGGGCCGCGGCGCCGGGGCGAATACGGTTTGTGTAATGGAATCCGGGCCCCCGCGCTACGGCCCCCCGCGGTGCGGACCGGGGAGGGAGAGAGCGAGAGAGGGGCTAACTCGATTGCCCCCGCCGCCGACCCCGCCGGAGTCGCGCGGCCCCCGCCGATAACGGATGGGGGTCCTTCACCGAATCTATCCGTCAATCCCAAACGCCGCTCGGATCCGAGGAACACCCGAGGAAGGCGGCTCGGCGCTCGGCCACGGACGGGTTCCAGAGCCGGGTCCCCACGTTTTGGAAAGTCTGCCATTCGTCACATAGCGATAGTCAGTTACCTTTACGAGGATGGGGCCTGCTCTGATGAGGCTTTAAGGGTGTTCTTTTGGGCTTTCGTTCCCCCGGGCCGGAAGACAAACACCCGTCAGACGGGGTGAAAGTGTGTGTGTGTGTGTGTGTGTGTGTGTGTGTGTGTGTGTGAGTGTGAGTGTGTGTGCGACACAGGGCACACACGCGGAGGCGACCAGACGATCCTATGGGCCTGCTTCTCAGAAGTGGGCTGATTGAATTACCACAGGGGATGACACTTATAAGTTATGCATGGGCTTCTGGGATAGGTGGACCCAGCAGGGCCCAGACAGAAGACGACGCGGGATCGAAGAGTGTGTGTGTGGAACCGGCCGTGAGCATGTGTGTGCGCGTGGGCGAGTGTTTACGCGCGCGCGCTTGTTTGTCCTGCGTCGTCTCCGTGTGGGTGTGTACTCTGTGTGACACGCGGAGAAAAGGTGGGCCGTCCTGACATTTGTGTGGCATCTCCCCAGTCGTGGGTTTTTTTCTCCTCGCTTTTCAAAGTCTATTGACCGAGGCCGACCCTGGCTGTCCTCTTCTTATTGTTGTATTGATCAGCCACCTCTCCCCCCCCATCTCCCCTCCCTCCCAATAAATATTCTGTGGTTCTGCCTTTGACCTTCTCTCTCTCCCTCCCCTCCTCGTTCCTTCCCTTCGTCGTCCCTCCTCACCTCTTTGCGCTGTTTTATCACTCCATTTTGAAGACCCACCCCACCCCTCCAAACAGCTCTCCTCCTATACCTCCATCCCTCACTGGACAGAGTATGTTCGAAAGCTCCGAGAGAGGACAGGCTACAGGAGCATCCGGGGGAATCGGACGATAACTGAATCGAGGGAAAGGGGGATGGAATGAGGAGGGGTTCCGGAAAAAGAGGAAAGGATGTGGGATGTGCCAGCCTCCGGCTGATTACACTGTGTCTATGTAATCAGTGCTTGGATTTTGGGTGGTGATATCAAATGACTTAACTAAATATAACAAAAGAAAGCCTTTTTGTTGCTGAATATGATTGAGTCTGTGATCATGAAGAAACACGTTGGCCAGGTCCCTTCCTGCCTGTAGACTGAGATATTCAACGTATCCTGTGTGCCCTGTGCTCGTTGCATGCTTGCCGTTTCCAGGGTACTGTACTGAACTCTCTATGCTCTGATCAAAGTTCCTCAAATGAGAGAAGTGCCAGAGTGCTCTTCAATAGCTGTGCTTGCCTTGTAACTCAGTGCTGTTACGCCCACTAAAATAGCCCAGCTATTTCAGGATCTCAAATGGCCTACTAGTGCACGGGCATCACACTTCTCCCCACTGCAGGCTTTTCAAACAGCTCAGCCTTATAGATAATAAAATGGACACTGTAGAACCATGCTTTCATTTAATATTTGTTTTAGCTTGTATTATTAAATTGTATAATATTTTATTAAATTATTTTAAAGAAGTCATGGTACTATGCCGAAAAAGCCAAACAGAAGCTGGTAGATGACTTATGAATCCCGGCTTAACAGTCTTATAACTCTTATACACACACACACACACGCGAACACACACACGCACACACACACACACACGCACGCACACACACACACACACACGCACGCACGCACACACACACACACATACACACACACACACACACACACACACACACACACACACACACACACACACACACACACACACACACACGCACGCACGCACACACAGCCACCCTATTCCCGAGCCAGCCCTCTTCTCCAGTGGTGCTCTGTGAGCGCAGACAGTACACAAGGCTCCTTGAACCTCTTTTGATATTATACGTCACCCGGGCCTCACTGGAGAAGTCATTCTCTCCCCCACCCTGATAAGTGGCTCGAGGGTGCGTTCGAGGGTTCTTCCCCCTCTTCAAAGGGAGAAAAGAAGAAGGAGAGGTAAAAAGGAAGCGGCGCCTCGCTTCACACGTTTACGGACCTGAGAGCGGCGTGTGCTCGAGTGTGCCGCCTCTCCCGGGTGCTGGTCTCTCCCCCCGCGCGTCGCTGCTCGAGTGCGGGGTCCTCTTCAGCGGCGACTGGGCGCGTGCGGAGGAGAAGTGGCTCGGCGCCGGGATCAGCCCGGGCCGCTCTCGTCTGGAGTCCCTCCGGTTAGGATTCATCACCGCTCAGGTGGAGGACCGATACCGCCGTGAAATGCGTGAGGCCCCGGTTTCCGAGTGGCCGGGAAGCAGGTCAGAGATGTCCCACCGCGTCAGGGAGTCCCACGGCTAACGGGATTGGACAGTTTGGAGGTGGGATCCTAACGTGATTGGACGGGGCGATGGAAGGTTTGCGTGAGACTATTGAGAGGCAGCTGAAGCGCCTTCGGGCAGACCATGTGTGTATTAAGTGGGGTGGTCCGCGTGTGTTTACGTTCGTTAAAAGGAAAGCGCTTGAATTATTTACGAAACAACTCGGATGTTGGCTGCGCCTTAAATCCAGAGACAGTACGAGCTTAGCAGTTTGAAGAGCTGCTCGTTCAGGTGACAAAGGGCAGCCGGCTAAACGCAGATTGGAACAGTCTTTTTTTTCCCAAAGGTAACGTTGGTGGGGTAAGGTTATGCTCATAGAATGGAACGCGGCCTGTATCCAGCTGTAATGTTGAGGGAGCGGTATTTATGAGCGCACACCAGTAGCTCCAGCAGTGGGCTGACAGGGCTGTTTGTGTGAGGGGGCTGTGATGGAGATGACACCCGCCTCAGGATAGTGACCCAGCAATTGACATGCAAGCCATTTATACCTCCACCCTGTCATATGGAATTGGTCCTTATGCCACACAGTTTGTGTGCGCTTTTAGGTCTCTATTTCTGTATGTGTGTGTGTGTTTGTGTGTGTGTGTGTGTGTGTGTGTGTGTGTGTGTGTGTGTGTGTGTGTGTGTGTGTGTGTGAGTGAGTGGGCGTGTTTGTGCACAAACGCTACCGTAGGGGTATTAGTAATGCGGTCGGATGCACATGCTCCCGTGGTTTAATAGCCGGCGGGGCCGACACACACACACACACACAGACACACACACTCACACACACACACACACACACACACACACACACACACACACACACACATTGGGGGGAGTATCTGTGCCTCAGACACCAAATTGCCTGCCTAGACAGTGGCTCTGTCGACAGGCGTACGACTCAGCACAACGGACTCATACCCAGCTAACTCTTCTTGTGTCACCAACCGAAAACAGTATTTTGCTTTTATTTCACATGCAGAAAAAAGGGGAACAACTGGTCGGCAGCTGATCTTTCTAGTTCTCTCCATCCCTCTCCCCCTGTTTCGAAAGCGGCCGACCGCTGCCGTGAAACGGTGGCACGCCTAAACATCCGAGGTCATCGTCACATGTTGAGACGTTGTTTCGTGTCAACGTGTCAGCGTGCGGAGGTGGCTTTCGGACGAGGCGATAGAAAGGGTAGGTGTCATCGTCTGGGCATCGGTAACGGGCTCTCTAGAACGATGTGTCACTTGTGTGAATGGTGTGTCCCTTTACACCAATGGGCTGTGTTCGTTCCCGCGGCCACACAAACGGGAAACGCCCACACTGCTTTGTTATATACTTTATTTCGAGTTGTAAAGATAAATCCAAGCTTTTAATAATTTAATTCATAAACTCCATCAGAAGTTACCTTGTCCACTCTATCAGAAGTTACCTTGTCCGCCCCAAAGTGGTAGACTGCTTACAGATCGCACACGGGGGGCCTGAGAAACCACAACTACACTGTGGTGTCCTCCAACTTCAGCCGCTCGACCTGATTACGCTCAACTTTACGGAAGTTCTGAGCGTGCCGATGCCACCTAGAACTTCAGTGGAGACGGGGAGGAGTGTATGCCTAGAGGAAGGATTTCCATGCAGTGTAGGCCGAGCCAACCCCGGTATCTGTATCTGCCTCAGACAGACTGCCGGGGAAACCGAGATGGATGCGCTTTAGACAGCACACGACACCCTCAATCTCTCCAAACACGCGCGCACACGCGCAGACAAAGACACAATTGCACGCAAACTAATCTGCCCTCTCAGAAGCCCGCCATTGTTCTCGAAGCACAAATGGCATCTTTATAGAAGCGGTGTGTGGGAAGGAGGAAGCCACTCCTTTTCTTGCTTCTCTTGCTTCTGCAAGAGGACATGTCAATCCCCCCCCCCTTCTCTGAAGAGGTGTATGTGTGTGTGTCTTTAAGTGTGTGTGTGTGTGTGTGTGTGTGTGTGTGTGTGTAAGTGTGTTTGTGTCAACATGTAGGTGTTTGTCTGTGTGTGTGTGTGTGTGTGTGTGTGTGTGTCTGTGTGTGTGCGTGTGTGTGTGTGTTTGTGTGTGTATATGTGTGTGCAAACACTAGTGGGCGTCTAAATGTCAGATCCCATAATTGCCTCTGTTGCT
>JAPMUY010006192.1:5000-12500 GCA_026901105.3 Galaxias olidus | reverse complement strand
TCCCCCTGACACACTTCCTCACAACTGTGTGTGTGTGTGTCTGTGTGTGTGTGTGTGTCTGTGTGTGTGTGTGTGTGTGTGTGTGTGTGTGTGTGTCTGTGTGTGTGTGTGTGTGTGTGTGTCTGCGTGTGTTTATGTTGCTTCAAGTGCCCTTTTTCTTCCTCTGGCCTTAATCACGCGTGCTGACATTCGTTATCCTCTGTCCCCACACCGATGATCTAGCGCCGAGCCCCCCTTCACCTTCGACCCGCGGGAAGTGTTCCTCGTTCTGTGGAGGGGACCCCGGAGTCGCTTTCGACGAGTGGCCCTGCTCGCCGATCGGAACACGTCGAGCGGAGACTCTCTGATGAGTCTGACCTCTCCACGACGTGCTGCGCACCTTCGGCCCCGACTGAGCTCCGGGACAAACGATGTGCTATCACTCATTTACTTTTTTGTGGAGGAGGGGGGAGGGGGGAGGGGGGGGTTGGTGTGTGAGCCGGTGTCGTGAGGCCCCCGGAGGCCCTTGGTCACCTCGCCAGTCATATCAGTGATGTGCGGGGGGAGATAGCCTTATCTCTCCCCGCGTCCTGCATCGCTCAGGGTCACAAACCTCTCCCCCCCCCCCTCCCCCCCACACACACCCCACCACCCCTCCCCACACCCCCGCCATCCTCACAGCCCCCAGCTCATGCAAATACACGCGCCTGTGCGCGTACAAACGCACGCACGCACACACACGCGTGGCCCTCTCTGGCCGCACGCGTTTCCACGCACGCCCCGCGCGGGCCCAAACGAAGGGAGGCGGCGGGCAGATAGGGATCGATGCCGCTAAATCAAGGGCATGTGTTGCACTGGTACTCCCCCGTCTCTCCGTGGCTCTTATCTATAATGGAAAAGCCATACATTTAGACCCGGCCCGGCCGCATTGTGGTCACGCTCGATCTCAAAGTAAAATACTGGGGCTGGAGCGGGGGAGCGGGGGCTAAGCTATCAGCAAAAGCAACTTTGATTCTCACTTCAAAATAAAATTAGTTCAGAGACAGATGGAGTGAGAGAGAAAGAGTGAGTGAGAGAGAGAATGAGAGAGAGAACGAGAGAGAGAGGGAGCGACGAACAGAGAGAGAGAGCGAAAGAGAGAGATTAACAGAGAGAGAGAGGGAGGCTCATTCCTCAATATCTCTGTAATTGCTTTAGACAGGGGAGAAGAGTGCACGGGTTAATGCGGTCGGAGAGAAAAAAAGCCAGCGCGTGACGGGGAGGAGAGTGGGGGGGGGGGGGGTTAATGTGTGTGGATCTGAGCTTTGCTTAGCTCCTCCTGACCTGAAATTATGGGATGTCTGAGATCAGACGGAATAGCCGAGTGCTGTTTTCACCCCAGACCATTACCAGCCCTCCCTCTCCCTCTCTCTCTCACACTCTCTTTCTCTCTCTCTCACACACACACTCTCTGTATGCTTCTATACTCGATTATTTCTTGTTGTCCATCCATCTCCCTCTCCCTCTCCCCCTCCCGGATGCACACGCACCTGCCCACATTACGGGAGGCTGTGAAACTCCCTGCTTCAGCAACATACTCCCAGTGCAGGAGCTCCTCAATGGATTATGTTAGAGGCGCAGGGCGTAGTCGATGGGGGATGCAAGTCATATTTTCTCAGGTCTTTGCTCCGACTTGCTACCATTTGTACTGTGGCCTGTGCACGTGTCTGATTTGCCAGCGGCCATGAACAGAATCCCAACGTTCACAATGAAACACACACTCACACATACACAAACACACTCTTTCTCTCTCACGCACACACACGCACGCACATGCACACACACACACACGCACACATAGCGACAGACACCCAAGCAAACACGAACGGCTCCACAAACCTGAAAGGTACCACGGGGAGATCTGTCTTGCACCAGCATCGTATTGCCCTAAACTCCGGGAAACCTATTTCCGAGATTGGGTCTTGCAGGTGTTATATTCCTGGCTGCTTTTGGCGGGATTGCACCGGATAAATCCTTTAGTCAGCTGAAAGGGAGGAGGGAGAAACTATTTTATTCCTCCGTGCTGAGGCAGGCACACGTGCACACAAACACACAGAGGAAAGAACACATTCATATGGTAACTATGTCAGGGCGCCTCAGGGCTTGTTTTAGTTGAAAACCATGTGTGGAGCGGTGCCGCATGTCTCCGGGTGTGTACAGAGAATGGCAAACCTATGTAAAGTCGATCCCATCGCTTGCATATACACAGTAACACAATTGGAACGACAATAAAATGAATTAACAATTCATATCTTAATGCAACACTGCTATCCATCTGGGGCTATTCATTACATAATCATATCCTCAACACACTCCATGAACATAGATCCCTTTGTACTCTTTCACACACACACACACACACACACACACACACGCATACAAACACACACGCACACACACACATACACACACACACACAGAGTGAAAGAGAGTAGCAACTATACTTTGATGTTTTGGCTCTTTTATACCGCTTTGAAATAGTATGTGTGTGTGTGCACACACACACTTACACGCCCCTCAGTGAAACGAGTAAGTTGTTGCACACAGGTCCCTCCCGACAGGAGGATTTATGGGGATCCTGCATGTGTGTGCTTTCCGCCTCCTCCTCTCCCCTCTGCCGTGTGAAGTAGCTCCGCGGTGGATTTGGGAGACTTTGCCTCCTAATCTTTAGACAGAGGGGCTGACAAAGAGACACGCAGACAGACGGACGTCTTCCTTAACCTCGCCGGCAGAGCCGCCCCCGGTGCGCCTGCTCACGGGGGGGGGGGAGAGAGAGAGAGAGAGAGAGAGAGAGAGAGAGAGAGAGAGAGAAAGAGAGAGAAAGACAGAGAAAGAGAGAGAAAGACAGAGAAAGACAGAGAAAAAGAGACAGAGAGAGAGAGAGAGCGGAAGGCAACCAGGCGCTCTCCTCACTGTTTCCCGTACGTTCAATGACGTCAGGAGGTCAATCTCTCCAGCGGAGGCTTTTCCAATGGCGGGCAGGGAACGACCTCTCCCCTGGCCTCCTTCTCAGCCTTCCGTCAAGGCAGCGCGGGAGTTCATCTTTAAGAGGTGTGCTGCGAACGGAACACTCGGCGTCCGTCGCTCAGCCGATGGATAGCCGGCTCACCGGAGGCGCTGGAAAGGCTGACTGGTGCCTCTTCATGTCGTTTCGGCGTGTTTCCGAAGCTCCACAAAGGACACGGGAATGTGTGCCGCGCGAAAGGAAAAGGCCTGAGCAGAATATTCGAAACGTTATCTCGCCTAACGTACGAGGGACAGTCCCTGTCTTTTGATGATCACCTTGGTAGCAGTTTACAGTAAAACAGTGGGAACGATTGAACGTTCGCCTTCCATGGGAGTGAGGGCCTGACAGCGTTTTCCTCTAGCACCTTCACCCTGAAGATAGAGCTGACGTATCATCTTTGCTGCCCTCTGCCCACAGAAACACACTTTTGCTTCTTACTTTCTTTTTCTATAGAAACATCCTTTTTTTAGACCTGCAGTGGGCTGTCAGGAGTGACCTGACGCAATAGGTCTACTTTCAATGTCAAACAACCACGAGATCCGTCCAATGGAGTGTTGAGCTGTTGCATTGGAAATATCACATTCGGCGTTTGAGAACCTTCTAGTGTGTTAAGTTTGTCTCAAACAAAAGGTCAATCAAAAAAGACAATCCATAGGTGAATCAATCAATAGGTGAATCAATTGAAATCAATCAATATCTAGTCGATCCCTCAACCCATCAAAAAACCAGCCAACCAACCATCCTTCCAACCAATTTATCTGTTCATCAATAATTGCATCAATTCGTTTGTCAGTCAATTTGTACAATTTGCTTGCCCTCTGGTGACATTGTTCACACTGATTTTGACAGTACACATTTCAGCCAGCAGCTAAATCATTCGCTGACACTTATTTACGTGGTTGTTTGACTCTGGGTGTTGAACGTTGTGCCAGGTTTATTCCAATTGTTTTATTCAATTAAATTTCCCTTTCTACACTTATCAGATCTCTCTTTTTCTTGACTTTGTCCTTAAATTCCTATCCTCAAAAAAACTAAATCCCTGCTCACCTACGCTAATAGAATAGAATATGTAGCATTACTACTGGAAAAAACATAATATACTCACATAAATATGATTAAAATGAAGAAAATAAATCAACTTGATTGAAACAAATATCCAACACATTATTGGATAGGATAAGGCTTATATCTTATCTAGAAAGCAACCATTTTAATTTTCATGCATTTTCAATATATAGCTTACTGAGATAATATTTATTGCACTTTAAACAGCACATGGTATTTCACAGCATATATTTCACAGCTATAACGTTTATGTACATCATTAGGGTTTATCACATTTGCATCGCACAGATTACTACAGCTATAATGATCTACACTGCCGTTTTTGACAGGTGGAGGATACAATCTAACAGACTGCAGTTCATTTTTCATGACAGGTGTGGCTGACAGCCCAGGATATGTTTTTTATGCGGTAATGGACATAAATCCCTTCACCCAACAAGCACATCCACGGTGCGTGCACATGAAAGTGGAATCTGAAGTATTGATGTTCTCAACATTTGACAACCAAACCAAAAATTCCAAAGAGTGAGCAAAACTTTAAAACGAGCTCTAACTGTCTGAAAAAACACTGAGCAAGCGTAGTGTAACCAATTTCCCATTGGGCCTTGCAACCACAGTTATCGTATCGGTAGCACAGTGGAACAACACCAAGATAAGATAGTCTGGCTGTGCAGGGCTAATGTAACATGCAAGGTTTCTGCATTAAAACATGGGGTACAACAGTATTTAGGAGAAAGCAGACTGGCTCCCGTGACAAATTGGGTGACGTTTTTTTTTAAAATATATACTATGTCAGATGCCAGATGATAATGTGTCGTCTGAATTTACAGTGAAAGTAAGTTAGTTCTGCGATGTGATTTTCCTTTCAGCAAAAGTGGCAAATATTATGTTGGTGAGTGTGGTTACAGTTTAAAAGCAATGTGATATGATTCAGGAGAATTGGTGAGTTCGATCAGAAAAGAGCCACACTGTGTGTGCTGTCTTGTAAGTGTTTTGATTGGTCCCTCAATTAAATCATCATATTTTCTGGGAACAAGTTTCCAGTAGCAAAACACCTAGTGTTTTTTTTCAAGGCAGCTTTACCGGTCCTTGCTTTATTTTTGCCGACACAGGTGCAGATAATAGAACTGGGATGAGAACACACAATTGATTGACTGTAGAATTCGATGCAAGTCGAGGCCATAAAGCAAATATATTTCTAGTATTTTTTTAACCTTTAAAAAGTGTGTTTTCCTAAAGTCAGCGCAAGCTTGTTTTGTACTGCTGATGCAGTTGACGTGCTGTGGTGTGTTCAAACATGGATAGATTCAGCCGTGGCTCCCTTACAAGAGACATTACATGGAAGCATTCGTTAGCACACGTTCAATGAACTTTACTGCAAATCATTATCGTTTCCCTACTTAAATACCAGATGATTGTGTCTCTTTGTTTTGCTGCGTGTGTGTGTGTGTGTGTTTGTGTGTGTGTGTGTGTGTGCGTGCGTGTGTGCATAATCAGCGTATAAGCCAGCATATTGCCCCTGACTCCACTAAATAATGAAAACCCTTGCAACTCGCCATGGCGTGTTTGTCAGCAAACAAGTTCTCCTGTGCTCCAATCAACGTGATCGATTTGTTGGTCAACGGTTCACTGCGTGGAGCCGACTCGCTCGCCGTCTGTCCATCATAGGTCAATCAGTCAGCGTGGTGCACCTTGCTGGTCAAGCACACCAGCCCGGAAGGCAAAACAGCTGAGCCCCGTGGATGCCAGTGCCAGTCACTGAGCGGTGACATGTCCCCTGCCATGGTACACCAAACCTGTAGTGGAGCACAGCCGAGCTTGGCTCTCCTGCTCTCAACCGCAACACAAATAATTAGATAGTGCTTTCAAGCGGAAAGGGACTCACACACACACACACACACACACACACACACACACACAAACACATATAATACAATTACGTCTGACCGAGAGAGACAGACAGACAGACAGACAGACAGACAGACCAAAGGACAAATGGAAGGACAGGACAATAGACAGACTTAAAGGTAGACAGAGACAAGCAGACCGACAGACTGCCAGACAGATCTGCAGGCAGACAGAACTACAAACAGACAGATGAGAAAGTGTCGTAGAGACAGATGGGGAGGGCAGAAGGGTCATCCGATGTGCTGAGACATGCAGTATAGCAACCGACAACTTTCACAAACATTTTAAAAGTCATATTTTGTAAGTTCCATAGTTTTTTTTTTGTGGAATCAATCAATTTGAGCCGCCATTAGACGTAAAAACAAAAGCCCATCTCTTTTTTATCAACCATCTGTTTCCATTTGCCAGACCTTCTCTGTCATGTGCGCAGATAGAAAACACACACCACCAACTACAACAACAATACAAGCAATATGTGCTTCTATTTCCACGCTCTTTCCTTTCTTTCCTGCCCGTCAGCTCCCCCTTTTCTCTCTTTTTTTTCTTCTTTTTTTCCCCCTTGTTGTTCTTCCAAGCTGTAAGACGAATAGCCCGGTCACAGCGCGTGCCATCGTTAATCACGTCTATGAGCATCCATGAACGGGGGAGCTTAATTAGCCTGGGATCTGACAAGAGAGGCCCCCTGCCGCCTCATGACGGCTGGGGGGACAGGCAGACGACGACGAGGAGGAGGATCGCCGTGGTGGGACGCCACCCCCAGGGCCTCGACCACACACTGGGGGCCGGGGAGGCCGGGGGGGGGGGGGGGGGGGGCGGGCGGGGGGGCCGGGAGAGCGAACGACGGGGGTACCCCATGGGGCGGAGGAGGAGCGGCTTGGAGAGGAGGAACGCGGGGGAACCCGAGGAGGAGGGAGATGAGAGATGACAGAGGGTGCTGGGCTAGTGGAGTGGAGGGGGGTGGGGAGTTTGAGCAATGGAGAAGTGTTGACGGCTGCGTGGAGGGAGCGAGGGAGGGGAGGAGGGGAGGTATGGGGTGACCAGAGGCTATTTGTAGTGACATTTACACACCTCCGTTCATCTGGACTGGCAGGCCGGTGGGCTGGCGCTCGTTTGTCAACGGCCTCCCTAACAAGCTCATTACTGCCTGTGGAGAGAGAGAGGGGTGGAGAACGAGAGAGAGAGAGAGAGAGAGAGAGAGAGAGAGAGAGAGAGAGAGAGAGAGAGAGAGAGAGAGAGAGAGAGAGAGAGAGAGAGAGAGAGAGAGAGAGAGAGAGGGTGTGAGTGAGTGCAAGTGTATGATTGCGTGTGTCTACACTACACCTGTGTATGTGTCTGTGTGTGTACACAGTCTGAGGCCAGCAAACAGGATGCCTGTTCAGCCACACGTTCGGTTAAAGAAACATTACACCTGAGGGAGAATGCGAACGCGTGAACACATGAGAAGGATAATGGCAGTTAAATAAGGCCCGCTTGTTTCCTCGCTTTTTTTGAATACACACTAA
>JAPMUY010006191.1:0-44486 GCA_026901105.3 Galaxias olidus | reverse complement strand
CACCTAGCAGTGACGAGCTGATGAGGTGCCTTGTACCACAAAGACACGGTGGAGCACTACTGCACTGCAAGAATTGAATTGGGTGAGAACTGTAAGAAGGGAAAATTCACAGGAGGGGGTTCAATTGAATAATATTAATAATTAATCAAAATCAATAAAAAGCATGCTTGTGCAAAACAATAGCTACAATAAAATTAAATGTAAGGAACGTACAATAACGGTGATATTACTGGGCTAGGCCCTATATAAAAATGTAGGCTACAGGAGAATAAATAAATTATTTATTTATTTATTTAAATGATTTACTATTTACCTCTAATTTTCAATAATCAAAGCTCTTGGTGCAGCTGTATTGTCTGATGTGTAGTCTTTAACAGCCGAGCATTAGGCCTATACTCCCACGAAATTGATGCTCACTTTAAAACTGTTGGTGAGTGCTTGGACAGTGGAAAAGAAGCCAGCCCCATCTGTAGTTTGTTTCTTCATTTAAATTGGCTGTTAATACTGAAGATGACGTTGTTGGTTGGCACTTAGTGCCAGTATAGTGGAACCTGGTCTTGGGAAATTATAATGCAGTGAGTGATCCTCTAGGCAGCGCAAACCAAATTCATCAAAAATACTATGCCCATAAATTAGACATGTGCCATTCCACCAGTGTCAAACTGAAGGTGGCATTGTGCAGGCCTATATTACCTTTTAAATACAATTCAACTATTAATAGTGTAGGAGATTAACTTTATTTGAAGACATTATAACCCGATTGAGAAAAAATCCCAGAAAAAAAGATAAAGCAACCAAACAAAGTGTGTTTCCGATATGGCATTCAGCAAAGTTTAAGCTGGAAACCAAACAGTCAGCTTGGATATTGTTTAAAGAGCTTTGCTTGGAGTGCTTTTATTGCCCAAGGCAGTAATGTTGCCCCTTGATTCCTTAACATAGCGGACATTTTACTGCCTAAGGTAACAATGCAGCCCCTTGATTCCTTAACATAGCGGACATTTTACTGCCTAAGGTAACAATGCAGCCCCTTGATTCCTTAACATAGCGGACATTTTACTGCCTAAGGTAACAATGCAGCCCCTTGATTCCTTAACATAATGGACATTTTACTGCCTAAGGTAACAATGCAGCCCCTTGATTCCTTAACATAGCGGACATTTTACTGCCTAAGGTAACAATGCAGCCCCTTGATTCCTTAACATAATGGACATTTTACTGCCTAAGGTAACAATGCAGCCCCTTGATTCCTTAACATAGCGGACATTTTACTGCCTAAGGTAACAATGCAGCCCCTTGATTCCTTAACATAGCGGACATTTTACTGCCTAAGGTAACAATGCAGCCCCTTGATTCCTTAACATAATGGACAGTTGACTGCCGGCTCACTGTAAATGATTGATTCAGTACAGGTGTGAGAGAGTGTCGGTCATCCAAAAGCTACAGAAGATCATGCTGCTGTTTTCTGTTTTTGTGTTCATATGATGTAAGACTTCCGTGCTGAAAACAAAACAGTTTCTATATCTAAAGATATAATGAATTGAAACTTGATTGCCCCTATATGCTCTGGCTGGTCACAGAGGAACACTAGGGCAGGTGGAGACATGTTAGGAGGGGGGTCTTTGGAGTAAAGCTGTCACTACTGTTCATATGAAACACACACTGCCGATCATACCACTATTTTGTGTAACCATAGACACAGGTAACCGTGGCAGCAGAGTGTGCAGTGCTTCAGTGATGTCACTGTGGAGCGATGTTGAAGACACTGGGTGCCTTTTGTTCCCTGTCTCAAAGTCACTGATAGGCCCTCTGGCCTGTGTTTGTTACTTCATGTTGTTCCTGGCTCTATGCCTCGGGCTGCTGGGATGGAATGTGGGTGCCCTCCTCTCTCCCCCACCCCCTCACTCTTTGTGCCATAAAAGGTCGCCGTGTCCAACCCTCTCCTCACTCCTCTCCTCTCCACACAGAGCAGACAGCAGCCTCTCCTCTCCTCTCCACACAGAGCAGACAGCAGCCTCTCCTCTCCTCTCCACACAGAGCAGACAGCAGCCTCTCCTCTCCTCTCCTCTCCACACAGAGCAGACAGCAGCCTCTCCTCTC
The DNA here is from genome assembly GCA_026901105.3 of Galaxias olidus. Lineage (NCBI taxonomy): Eukaryota > Metazoa > Chordata > Actinopteri > Galaxiiformes > Galaxiidae > Galaxias > Galaxias olidus. The sequence continues at coordinate 42,389 of JAPMUY010006191.1, read as the reverse complement.
CTCTCCACACAGAGCAGACAGCAGCCTCTCCTCTCCTCTCCACACAGAGCAGACAGCAGCCTCTCCTCTCCTCTCCACACAGAGCAGACAGCAGCCTCTCCTCTCCAGAGCAGACAGCATCCTCCATCATGACCTCCTTCTCCAGCCGTAGCTTACTGTCCAGTGGAGGAGGGCGGGTGGGCTCCATGCGGACGGGCAGTGTGTACGGGGGGGCAGGGGGCATGGGGACACGCATCTCCAGCTCCAGCGCCTCTCGCTCCTTCTCTGCCGGTGGAGGTGGAGGTGGTGCTGGGTTTGGAGGTGGATTCCAGATGAGCGAAGCCGTCGACCACTCAGCCAATGAGAAGGCCACCATGCAGAACCTGAACGACCGTCTGGCCACTTACCTGGAGAAGGTGCGCTCTCTGGAGAAGGCCAACGCCGACCTGGAGCTGAAGATCCGCCACTTCCTGGACAGCAAGACCAAGCCGGAGAGCCACGACTGCACTATCTTCAAGGCTGCCATCAGTGATCTCCAAGAGCAGGTGAGACCAGCAGTCTGATACACAGCCTCTTCAAGAGCAGGTGAGACCAGCAGTCTGATACACAGCCCCTTCAAGAGCAGGTGAGACCAGCAGTCTGATACACAGCCTCTTCAAGAGCAGGTGAGACCAGCAGTCTGATACACAGCCTCTTCAAGAGCAGGTGAGACCAGCTGTCTGATACACAGCCTCTTCCTTTGGATTTAGTTTGTACAGGAATACACAGGGATACATGGTGCTGCATACCCTGTAGTAGAAACCAGTGTGGCTTCAGGCTTATGTATTGAGTACGGAATATGGAATGAAAAAATAATATCCTGGAGCGTAATGCAGTGTGACAGAGAAACAAAGGCTTAGCGAGAGGAAATTGTGGCTGCGCCCCGCCCCAAACTGAGCTGAGGCCTAGGCCAGAGCAGGGAGAGGAGCCACTCTGTGGGCCTGGAGCTGAACATAGTGATAAAATATGTGCTTATATCTGTTTAAGTTCTATTGACATTAACACACAGAGAGGAACCGTCTAGGTGGAGGGCGACGCCCTGCTCAATAAAAAATGAATGCTAAAAACAATGACAAGCAATAACTAGATGACAGCTAAATTATATCAAATCTGTCACATTATTGTGTCTGTATTATAATTTTGCTCCTCTTTACTCTTAAACTTCTGAGCCCCCCCACCCCCCACCCCTTCATTGATGCAGAGCTCTAGAATAAGCAGCAGGAGCCTGCAGTGTCATGTGGGTGCTCAGTGTGTGTGTGTGTGTGTGTGTGTCCTCAAAGATTCAAGACGCTGCCTGTCTTAATGGAGGAATCTACCTGGCCATCGACAATGCTAGACTGGCTGCTGATGACTTTAAAGTCAAGTGAGTGACAGATTGGCTGAATGGGATGTTTTAAAGCAATACGTTGTCAAATCAAAATGAACAAATAGCTTTAATTTAATTTAATTTAAACAAGGTTGTCATGTCCAACATGATCTTGCCTGTGAATATACTGATGCTTGGTGTGGTGTAGGTATGAGAACGAGCTGGCTGTGCGTCAGTCTGTGGAGGCAGATATCGCTGGACTGAGGAGGGTTCTGGACGAGCTGACCATGTCCCGCTCGGACCTGGAGATGCAGATCGAGGGACTGAGAGAGGAGCTGCTTCACCTGAAGAAGAACCATGAGGAGGTGGGTCACACAGGACACCACTGTCTGTTTCATCTTCACATTACCCCTAACCCTAACCATGAGGAGGACACCTCTGTCTGTTTCATCTTCACATTACCCCTAACCCTAACCATGAGGAGGACACCTCTGTCTGTTTCATCTTCACATTACCCCTAACCCTAACCATGAGGAGGTGGGTCAGAAATGCTTCCCCAGCGACCCGTCCACGTTGCCATGGCTGCGGCGTCCGGAGTCAATGGTCAACACGTCTAGACAAACACAAGCCTGTCTTCTGTCTTCTGTCCTCTGACCTCTGACAGTGAGAGCTCAGAACACACAGCCTTATTAAAGCCTTTAGGAAAGAGCTAGGCAGTGAGAGCTCAGAACACACAGCTATATTAAAGCCTTTAGGACAGAGCTAGGCTGTGAGAGCTCAGAACACACAGCCTTATGAAAGCCTTTAGGAAAGAGCTAGGCTGTGAGAGCTCAGAACACACAGCTATATGAAAGCCTTTAGGACAGAGCTAGGCAGTGAGAGCTCAGAACACACAGCTATATTAAAGCCTTTAGGACAGAGCTAGGCTGTGAGAGCTCAGAACACACAGCTATATTAAAGCCTTTAGGACAGAGCTAGGCTGTGGAGTAGAGTTAGTATGTGGAGTAGAGTTAAGATGTGGAGTAGAGTTAGGATGTGGAGTAGAGTTGGGATGTGGAGTAGAGATAGGATGTGGAGTAGAGTTAGGATGTGGAGTAGAGTTAGGATGTGGAGTAGAGTTAGGATGTGGAGTAGAGTTAGGATGTGGAGTAGAGTTAGGATGTGGAGTAGAGTGTGGAGTAGAGTTAGGATGTGGAGTAGAGTTGGGATGTGGAGTAGAGTTAGGATGTGGAGTAGAGTTGGGATGTGGAGTAGAGTTGGGATGTGGAGTAGAGTTAGGATGTGGAGTAGAGTTGGGATGTGGAGTAGAGTTAGGATGTGGAGTAGCTGGTTCAGGAGACAGGGGGTAACCATGGCTTCACTGACAAAGGTTTCTGTTTGAATCCACCGTGGTAGCTGGGATGAGCCTCAGGCCTTTCTGTTGCATTATGACTGTGTGTGTGTGTGTGTGTGTGTGTGTGTGTGTGTGTGTGTGTGTGTGTGTGTGTGTGTGTGTGTGTGTGTGTGTGTGTGTGTCTCTCTCTCTCTGTGGTAGGACCTGCTGTCCATGCGAGCCCAGGTGGGAGGCCAGGTGAACGTGGAGGTGGATGCTGCTCCTCAGGAGGACCTGACCCTGGTGATGTCTGGGATCAGAGAACACTACGAGACGGTCGCCAACAAGAACCGCAGAGACCTGGAGACCTGGTTCCAGGCCAAGGTAGAACCTACAAACCATGCAGGGAAACCGTTTTATTTGAGACTATTTAAAACACAGCAAGGAAAATGTTATATCATTGTGGCATGGACTAATGCTAATACTCTAGCTGCAGTGATGAGCAGATAAAGGTGATTTTAACTCTGTCCAGTCAGAGGCATTGAACCAGCAGGTGGCCGTCAGCACGGAGACCCTGCAGTCCTCCAGGTCAGAGGTCACAGAAGTCAAACGCACCCTGCAGAGTCTGGAGATAGAGCTCCAATCACAGATCAGCATGGTGAGACTCAGTTGGGTTCCATAGTTATAGAGTGTAGGATCGGGACTCACTGTAAACATGGAAACATAGTATCCTCTTTGCCTTGTGCTCCTCCAGAAAGCCTCTCTGGAGGGCAGCCTGTTTGACACACAGAGCCGCTATGCCAGCATGCTGACAGGCTACCAGAGACAGGTGACCAGCCTGGAGTACCAGCTGTCTCAGCTCAGAGCTGACCTGGAGCGCCAGGGACAACAGTACAAGATGCTGCTGGACATCAAGACCAGGCTGGAGATGGAGATCGCTGAGTACAGGAGGCTGCTGGATGGAGAGGCCAGCAGGTGAGTCCCACTACAACCCAGTACTTTATTTAGTGAATGTTCTCTGAGTACAGGAGGCTGCTGGATGGAGAGGCCAGCAGGTGAGCTTATGGAATACCTCTGTGGGCAGTTTACTGCTAGAGTTCTGTCGCCCTCTACTGGGACAACTAAGATATTGCAGCGCCAGAGACCGCCCTGTTAGAGTGACGTCATGCTATAGCTAACCAATCATCTCTTGAGAATTATAATATCAGGGAAATGGAATACAGAAGGACAGGTCTTGACTGGCCTGCAGTGGTAGCAATTCTAATGACGGCCTAAACTCAAAATGAACAATCTGTTTCTGTAGGGCTGACAGTAGTGTTTGAATGATGCACAATGTGTTGCCCCTGTGTGTGTCAGCAGCCCCCAGACCTCCACCACCTCCTCCTCCACCACTAAGACCACCAAGAGGGCTGTCATCAAGGTGCAGGAGATAGTGGACGACGAGGTGGTCGACTCTGATGTCCTGAACGACTCTGACTGAGACACACGCACCCATCCTAAAATAAAGGCTTCCTTTGGAACTGAAATGCAGGAATCTGTTTGATGTTTTTACGCAGCCAGCTCCCCCGTTTACAAAATCAATTTCCACAATGAGTTATTGATGGTGACTGAAGATGGTGTGCCTTGGTTATGGTTAATCTAAGCAGTCGTCTTTTCCTGGAGGGTTAGGATTAAATTAAGCAGTAGTCTTTTCCTGGAGGGTTATGGTTACTCTAAGCAGTAGTCTTTCCCTGGAGGGTTATGGTTAAACTAAGCAGTAGTCTTTCCCTGTAGCGTTACGGTTCATCTAAGCAGTAGTATTTCCCTGTAGAGTTATGGTTCATCTAAGCAGTAGTCTTTTCCTGGAGGGTTAGGATTAAATTAAGCAGTAGTCTTTTCCTGGAGGGTTATGGTTAATCTAAGCAGTAGTCTTTCCCTGTAGAGTTATGGTTAATCTAAGAAGTAGTCTTTCCCTGTAGAGTTATGGTTCATCTAAGCAGTAGTCTTTTCCTGGACAGTTAGGATTAATTTAAGCAGTAGTCTTTTCCTGGAGGGTTAGGATTAAATTAAGCAGTAGTCTTTTCCTGGAGGGTTAGGGTTAATCTAAGCAGTAGTCTTTCCCTGGAGGGTTATGGTTAAACTAAGCAGTAGTCTTTCCCTGTAGCGTTATGGTTAATCTAAGCAGTAGTCTAATTTTACAATTAGACAACGAGAAGGTTCCACTACAATAGCTATGGAGGACCTATGGCAAAGCTTTTATTTATTTTTGAGTCATTTATTTATGTAGCTTATTTATTTTTAATTTGGCAGCTTTTGTCCTCCATATAGGATAAATGGATCCAACAAAATACTAAACTGCATTTAGAACAATTAAATGACCAAACCCCTTCTGGCTATAGGTTAGCTTTGAATGTCTGTTTATGTGGAGCTGGGTGTCATTACAGAGAGCTGCGGGGCAGGTTCCAGTTTCCTCCAGCTGGATGGGGCCGTACAATGATAATACCTTTATGTGAATAGCACCTTTCTTAACAATGTTACAAACGCTCTGTTCGGACATGCAGGAAAAGTGTTTTAACAACAGAGGCATACATTTATGTGAATAAAGGCGGAATTAAAAACACAAATGACCAGAAATAAGACAATAGACAATGAGAGGAAATTAAAATAGACACAGCCAGCAAGCGAGATAATTTAGGTTTCTACTTTTATGCCACGGAGCTAGCTTGCTACCCGAGCCCATGGTAACCATGGAAACGTACGAAAACTAGTAATAATTTTAAGATAAGAAATAAAGATAGCTCAGTTGATTACTGTTGTTGAAAAACAATTGACAATAAAGGTATAGTACATGTAATATATGAGAACTACTTGTGTTAATGATTCAATTTGCCTGAGAAGAATGAAATAATTTGCCTCAAATAGTCTCGATCAATCCCCATGCTCTAGCCAAAAGAAGTTTAAATAAAAGCTAGACATGTCGACAGGTAGACAGGTTTCCTACCTCGGCAGGTAGACAGGTTCCCTTTCTCGACAGGTAGACATGTTCTCTACCTCGACAGGTAGAGAGTTTCCCTATCTCGGCAGGTAGACAGGTTCCCTCCCTCGACAGGTAGACAGGTTCCCTCCCTCGACAGGTAGACAAGTTCCCTCCCTCGACAGGTAGACAGGTTCCCTCCCTCGGCAGGTAGACAGGTTCCCTCCCTCGACAGGTACACAGGTTCCCTCCCTCGGCAGGTATACAGGTTCCCTCCCTCGGCAGGTAGACAGGTTCCCTCCCTCGACAGGTAGACAGGTTCCCTCCCTCGACAGGTACACAGGTTCCCTCCCTCGACAGGTAGACAGGTTCCCTCCCTCGACAGGTAGACAGGTTCCCTCCCTCGGCAGGTAGACAGGTTCCCTCCCTCGACAGGTACACAGGTTCCCTCCCTCGGCAGGTAGACAGGTTCCCTCCCTCGACAGGTACACAGGTTCCCTCCCTCAGCAGGTACAGGTTCCCTCCCTCGGCAGGTAGACAGGTTCCCTCCCTCGGCAGGTAGACAGGTTCCCTCCCTCGGCAGGTAGACAGGTTCCCTCCCTCGACAGGTACACAGGTTCCCTCCCTCGGCAGGTAGACAGGTTCCCTCCCTCGACAGGTACACAGGTTCCCTCCCTCGGCAGGTAGACAGGTTCCCTCCCTCGGCAGGTAGACAGGTTCCCTCCCTCAACAGGTAGACAGGTTCCCTCCCTCAGCAGGTAGACAGGTTCCCTCCCTCGACAGGTAGACAGGTTCCCTCCCTCGACAGGTAGACAAATTCCCTCCCTCAGCAGGTACAGGTTCCCTCCCTCGACAGGTAGACAGGTTCCCTCCCTCGGCAGGTAGACAGGTTCCCTCCCTCGACAGGTAGACAGGTTCCCTCCCTCGACAGGTAGACAGGTTCCCTCCCTCGACAGGTAGACAGGTTCCCTCCCTCAGCAGGTAGACAGGTTCCCTCCCTCGACAGGTAGACAGGTTCCCTCCCTCGGCAGGTAGACAGGTTCACTCCCTCAGCAGGTAGACAGGTTCCCTCCCTCAGCAGGTAGACAAGTTCCCTCCCTCGGCAGGTAGACAGGTTCCCTCCCTCGGCAGGTAGACAGGTTCCCTCCCTCGACAGGTACACAGGTTCCCTCCCTCGACAGGTAGACAGGTTCCCTCCCTCGGCAGGTAGACAGGTTCCCTCCCTCGACAGGTAGACAGGTTCCCTCCCTCGGCAGGTAGACAGGTTCCCTCCCTCGACAGGTAGACAGGTTCCCTCCCTCGGCAGGTAGACAGGTTCCCTCCCTCGGCAGGTAGACAGGTTCCCTCCCTCGACAGGTACAGGTTCCCTCCCTCGGCAGGTAGACAGGTTCCCTCCCTCGGCAGGTAGACAGGTTCCCTCCCTCGACAGGTACAGGTTCCCTCCCTCGGCAGGTAGACAGGTTCCCTCCCTCGACAGGTACAGGTTCCCTCCCTCGGCAGGTAGACAGGTTCCCTCCCTTGGCAGGTAGACAGGTTCCCTCCCTCGACAGGTAGACAGGTTCCCTCCCTCGACAGGTAGACAGGTTCCCTCCCTCGGCAGGTAGACAGGTTCCCTCCCTCGGCAGGTAGACAGGTAGACAGGTTCCCTCCCTCGACAGGTAGACAGGTTCCCTCCCTCGGCAGGTAGACAGGTTCCCTCCCTCGACAGGTAGACAGGTTCCCTCCCTCAGCAGGTAGACAGGTTCCCTCCCTCGGCAGGTACAGGTAGGTTATCCACTAATGACCCTCAGGCTATGGTCTTTTAGCAAACAGGTTGAGAAACCATAAAATAGGTCCTTCTGCTCTGTCAACACCGACATTACAGGAAATATGTTAAAAATGTTTGCTCTCTGTTTTTGTGCATTCCTTTTCAGACTCTGGAGGCAACTCGCAGAAATTCAGGAATCTACCTGTCCCTTGACAATGCTAAGATGGCCGCAGACGACTTCAGAGAAAGTATGTGTGGCCTCTTTGAGACTTCATATCAATAATCTCTCATCTCACTAAACGAGACCTGCTCCTTAATGTTCTGTCTTAACAGGTATGAGAACGAGCTTGCCATTCAGTGGAGGCGGATATTTCTGGGCTGAACGGAGTTCTGGAGGAGTTGAACCTTGGAGCGTCTCACCTGGAGATGCAGATGGAGGGACTGAGAGAGGAGCTGATTCACCTAACCCTAACCATGAGGAGGACACCTCTGTCTATTTCATCTTCACATTACCCAAGCACAGATTTTATTAGTTGTGAAAAACATTGTAGGTCTATTCAATAATAAACGTTTATGTATTTCAAATGTTACATTATTTATAATTTGTTGTTGGCAAATGTATTCCCATTGCCAGAAACTAAACTCAGGCGAGCCCAAAAGGAGAAACGGTTTTCTAATAGTGCTGCTCCAGAGATACTGACTGACACGCATTTCCAGGAGCTGCTGTCCATGCGAGCCCAGGTCAGCTGTGACGTGAACGTGGAGGTGGATGCTGCTCCTCAGGAGGACCTCTCCAAGGTCATGGCTGAGATCAGAGAACACTACGAGGCCGTCACCAACAAGAACCGCGGGGAGCTGGAGTCCTGGTTCCAGGCCATGGTAGAACTGGACCTCCATGTTTGATTTCTAGAAATGTTCCTCCAAGGGCTTCATGTTGACCTGTCCTCTCCTCCTCTCCTCCTCCTCCTCCTCACCCTCCTCTCCTCACCCTCTCCTCCTTCTCCTCTCCTATCCTCTCCTCTGACCCTGCTATGGTCCATGTTGCATCTGCCTCGCACTTATATTTGACATACTAAGTCATTGTTTGTACTAAGAAATTGTTTGTATTAGGTTTGCGATGGTCCTGTTTTGTATCCTGGTGTTTAATATAGCACTTGCATAGTTCTTATCTAGGTGATTAGATGCATACCTTCTCTTGTTGAAAGCACTATTTTTTGTAAGTCGTTTGGGATAAAAGCGTCTGCTTAATGATTGTAATGTAATGTAATGAGTGATAAAAGCATCTGCTTATTGATTGTAATGTAATGTCCACAGAGCAGTGAGCTGAACCAGCAGGTGGCCATCAGCACAGAGACCCTGCAGTCCTCCAGGTCAGAGGTCAGGGAGGTCAAACTCACCCTGCAGAGTCTGGAGATAGAGCTCCAATCACAGATCAGCATGGTGAGACTAGAAACACAGCAGATTCATTCATCTTTTATTATTTATACATGACTGATATTTCCTTTAAAACATCTTCACCAAGCCTCTGTGCTTTGTGCTCCTCCAGAAAGCCTCTCTGGAGGGCAGCCTGTTTGACACACAGAGCCGCTATGCCAGCATGCTGACAAGCTACCAGAGACAGGTGACCAGCCTGGAGTACCAGCTGTCTCAGCTCAGAGCTGACCTGGAGCGCCAGGGACACGAATACAAGATGCTGCTGGACATCAAGACCAGGCTGGAGATGGAGATCGCTGAGTACAGGAGGCTGCTGGATGGAGAACTGGAGAGGTAAGCGTTGCTATGGCAGGCCTGGTTCTGACTGAGAGAAGATACAAGGACAGATCCACTGACTAGTGTGAGAGAGTAGCCTGTGTTTGTGTGTCTCTGCAGTACATCCTCCACCACTAAGATAGTGACCACCAAGGTAGTGACCATCGTCCAGGAAGTGGACTCCTCTGGGAAGGCGATCAGCAGCAGGAAGTGATCTCCGACTGTCGAAGGTGTTTGCTGCACAGAGATAGAACACTAGTGTTCTATCTCTATGGTTTGCTGAATGTACACCGACAACCCACTAAAAGTGTGCAAGAGATTCAGCAAAAAAAAGAGAATTGGGATTTTAAAAATGTGTTTCTTTAATTGATCATTACTCAAGAGTTAAAAGAGTACCCATATTGATTTGTTTATATTGTAGACCTATAGGTTTCACATAGCTGATTTGTTTATATTGTAGACCTATAGGTTTCACATAGCTGATTTGTTTATATTGTAGACCTATAGGTTTCACATTGCTGATTTGTTTATATTGTAGACCTATAGGTTTCACATAGCTGATTTGTTTATATTGTAGACCTATAGGTTTCACATAGCTGATTTGTTTATATTGTAGACCTATAGGTTTCACATAGCTGATTTGTTTATATTGTAGACCTATAGTTTTCACATAGCTGATTTGTTTATATTGTAGACCTATAGGTTTCACATAGCTGATTTGTTTATATTGTAGACCTATAGGTTTCACATAGCTGATTTGTTTATATTGTAGACCTATAGGTTTCACATTGCTGATTTGTTTATATTGTAGACCTATAGGTTTCACATAGCTGATTTGTTTATATTGTAGACCTATAGGTTTCACATAGCTGATTTGTTTATATTGTAGACCTATAGGTTTCACATAGCTGATTTGTTTATATTGTAGACCTATAGGTTTCACATAGCTGATTTGTTTATATTGTAGACCTATAGGTTTCACATTGCTGATTTGTTTATATTGTAGACCTATAGGTTTCACATAGCTGATTTGTTTATATTGTAGACCTATAGGTTTCACATAGCTGATTTGTTTATATTGTAGACCTATAGGTTTCACATAGCTGATTTGTTTATATTGTAGACCTATAGGTTTCACATAGCTGATTTGTTTATATTGTAGACCTATAGGTTTCACATAGCTGATTTGTTTATATTGTAGACCTATAGGTTTCACATTGCTGATTTGTTTATATTGTAGACCTATAGGTTTCACATAGCTGATTTGTTTATATTGTAGACCTATAGGTTTCACATAGCTGATTTGTTTATATTGTAGACCTATAGGTTTCACATAGCTGATTTGTTTATATTGTAGACCTATAGGTTTCACATTGCTGATTTGTTTATATTGTAGACCTATAGGTTTCACATTGCTGATTGTTTTGTTTTACTTACTTGTATTTTTTTGTGCGCATAAAACAACCTTTCATTGACTCAAAACGTAATTTCCATGCAGTTTCTGAACATCGCATCCCATTGAGTCAAATTCGCAAGTTTATGGCCAGATTATTTTCTAACTGTGGGGTATCTCAGTGAGAATGAGCACTGCTCTCTACAGGACATGGATAGGCAGCACAGTTTAGGACCTGCAGTGTGTGGTGCTCTCCACTAGGGGCAAGCAGAGACAAGTTACCTAGTCTATCTGTCTGTCTGTCTGTCGGTCTTTCTTTCTTTACAGTAGGACTCTGAGTAGCCAGAATGACTCTGTAGAAGTACCATTGCTATGGTGTTTAGCAGGGATACAGGACTCTCTATTTCTCTGCTTACATCATCCCTTGATAGCCTAAGGACTTCTCAGCAAGTAAAGTTTCCTGATAGCCAGTGGGCACCAGGAGAGTCTGAGAGAGTGAAGCCTGGCTCTGGTTCAGGAAGCCTCAGGCTTAGAAACTGCAGGATGGAGGAAGAAGCTGTCACTCATGTGGTACTGAACATAGTGCTCCACTGTCTCACTCATTCTCATCTTTCATTCAAATAACTTATGAACAAAGACACAGATACAAAAATAACGTGTTTTAACTTGAATTTAGTTTGGACTATTGCAGCTGGAGTGTTAAAACATAATTATAGAGAGACGTTCTTCAGAGACCTGAGGATTTTAAGAAGGAAATCGTCTTTATCCACAGAACCCTAACTCTAACTAACAGTAAGGGCTCACCTGACTCTGGGGCTTTGTTAGGACCTGCCTGGCTTCCAAGCAGGTGTAGAGTCCCGCTGGCTGTCACTTGATATATTGTGGAAATGAAACACCTGCTCCCTCTGCCTCCCTGTGAAAGGTTTGTAAAGCAGCAGGTCAAACCCTAACAGGGAGTTTACTACAGGTCAAACCCTAACAGGGAGTACAGGTCAAACCCTAACAGGGAGTACAGGACAAACCCTAACAGGGAGTACAGGTCAAACCCTAACACGGAGTACAGGTCAAACCCTAACAGGGAGTTTAGTACAGGTCAAACCCTAACAGGGAGTTTACTACAGGTCAAACCCTAACAGGGAGTACAAACCCTAACAGGGTTTAGTACAGGTCAAACCTAACAGGGAGTTTACTACAGGTCAAACAACAGGGAGTACAGGTCAAACCCTAACAGGGAGTTTACTACAGGTCAAACCCTAACAGGGAGTACAGGTCAAACCCTAACAGGGAGTTTACTACAGGTCAAACCCTAACAGGGAGTACAGGTCAAACCCTAACAGGGAGTTTAGTACAGGTCAAACCCTAACAGGGAGTTTACTACAGGTCAAACCCTAACAGGGAGTACAGGTCAAACCCTAACAGGGAGTTTAGTACAGGTCAAACCCTAACAGGGAGTTTAGTACAGGTCAAACCCTAACAGGGAGTTTAGTACAGGTCAAACCCTAACAGGGAGTTTGGTACAGGTCAAACCCTAACAGGGAGTTTACTACAAGTCAAACTCTGAAAGCTGTCTAGGCCCTGAGATAATTCTGACAGAACATAAATGATATCGATTCCAATCACAGAATACCGCCTCTCTGCATGAAATTATATGAAAGTGTACCATTCATTTATTTTACCCACCGGTAGGGTTTAGGGGATCTTATAGCGTTCAGAATCTCTGGGATACTTATTGTAATTACATTTTTCATATTAGACTGATGATTTAAACCCAGTGTATAGTGCAGACCTTTTCTTCCTGCTGTCCTTTAATAAGTTGACATCCTAAAACTCCCAGTTTAAAGGTCAGCTCAGGGTCATTGGTCACGCCTGTCAGCTGAGGGAAGGAATGAAGAGGAGACAAACTTCCCATCAGCCACCTCTTCAAGCCTTCAGCAGATCACTACATACATCACATACAGGGGGGTATAGACCCTGGTGACCAGCAGCACACGGAACAGAGAGACTTCTTCAGCAAGCAGACAGATCCTAACCTGTTCATCTTCCAGCGTTTCCCACACATCTTCGGTTTGCTGTCATGCTTGTGCACATTGCTTCTCTCGGCCGTTAATGCATTCTGTATGACAGCCACATCAGTGCTTGCACAGCTCCAGGAGGAGCTGAGGCCCGGGGCCGTTTCCCACCCCTCTACATACACACCACAGGCTCCAACAGGACAGCAGAGTCCCTGTCTGGGCTCGGTGACAGGGATGTGTGGATTCCACGGTGCTTGGACCGTGAAGCCCCAGGGGCCACCTAGCGGCGTCCTAGTACCAGCCAAGAGCCACTCAATAAAAAGGAGGAGAGTCGTTCTCCTCTCGTCACTCTCTCCTCTTCAGACAGACCGAGCAGACAGACTCCATCTTCTCCACCATGACCACCTTCATGTCTTCTGGATCCATGAGGAGCTCCATGGGCGGCTCCCGTCTCTCTATGGGCAGTGGTGGCGGTGGCGGCGGTCACATGAGCATGAGGAGCAGTGGCAGTGTGTACGGGGGGGCAGGGGGCTTGGGGACACGCATCTCCAGCGCCTCTCGCTCCTTCTCTGCCGGTGGAGGTGGTGCTGGGTTTGGAAGTGGTGCTAGGTTTGGAGGTGGTGCAGGTTCTGGCAGTGGGGCTGGTTTTGGCAGTGGTGCTGCTTTTGGCAGTGGGGCTGGTTTTGGCAGTGGGGCAGGTTTTGGCAGTGGGGCAGGTTTTGGCAGTGGGGCTGGTTTTGGCAGTGGTGCTAGTTTCGGCAGTGGGGCTGGTTTTGGCAGTGGTACTGGTTCACGAGGTGGCGTTGGGTTTGGAGGTGGATTCCAGCTCAGTGATGCCATCGATGCCGCTCCCAATGAGAAGGCCACCATGCAGAACCTGAATGACCGTTTGTCCAACTACTTGGGGAAGGTGCGCTCTCTGGAGAAGGCCAACAGCGAGCTGGAGCTGAGGATCCGCCAGTTCCTGGATGATAAGACGTCGCCCGCGGCCAGAGACTACGGTCACTTCTTTGTCACCATCACAGACCTCCAGGCCAAGGTACACATGTCTCTCTGCAGGGCTGCAGACTGCCACTAAAATCTGTGCACTGCCACCAAAAACATTTTGGTGGCAGTGCTGCCACTTGATTTTTAGTGGTGTTTTGTTATTTTTTTAATTATTATTAAAATCCTAAAGTCCTATTTTAGTATAACAGTTGGCCAATTTCATTTGATTATTTATTATCTTCTTTTAAACTACGGACTGGCAGCCTTTATTTCTCTGTCACTTGCGCGGTATAGTATCCCGAAGCACTAATGTCACGTTTTTGTTTTTTTATTTAATATAAAATACCTTACAAAAAAAGCTGTTTTTGTGCTACTGCCACTAACCGAAACACTTAGCGTTAGCAGTGCCACCAGTGTACAATGTTAAAATAAAATGTCTGGAGCCCTGTGCTGGGTTTGTTTGTGCTCAGAACACTCCATAGGAAACCTTCAACGGGTCATTTATTTAAAATCACATGCCAATGAGAAAGATTACTGCAGTAGGTGATAATGTTGTCAACTTCAGAATTTATAAAAAGGCAGTGTCGAGTACTCGATTCTGAATGGCTGGAGGAGGCACTTTTGATTCGTTGAACGCAACCCAGACGTACACTAGTTTTGACAGGGTCCTAATCCCCTTCTATATCAATTCAGAAAATGACGTTGCGACATAATAATATCCTCTTAACGTTGGTAATTACATGCACATACAATTTCAAATAGTGATTTGAATGGGAATGACAGCAGTTTGGAACAAGTCTAAATCCGTACAGACATTCAGGCTCCACAAGCCATTCATTCCCAGCAGCAGCATGTAACCCTAAATAAAACAGGTTAGCATGTAAACCTTATCATCAGGTTAGCATAAACCCTTAATAAATAAGATTTCTTGGCTTTCTATAAGGATTATATTTGGTCCATGACCCAAGCTAAGCTTTGACGAGTTAACAAAGCTAGGCAAGAAGTGTTATTTAAAAATATTTTTTGCATTAAACTGTCACTTTGGCAGGCAAATTTATCTGGGTTGAAGTAGATTACGTTACTACGGTCGTTAGCCGGCCAACTAGCTACCTCAACAAAACTGCTACTGAAATTTATTTGAGCGTTTAATTTCCCGTCAAAGTCACTATAGGCAACTTTTTTGCATTAATGTATTATCAGTACCTTTCTACACTTTGCACAATGTAATGTCAACGGGAGATCAGTCCTCTTGAAGGAATGGCTACAGTTCAACCTGCTTCTCCTTTACATTTGTATTATTTTATACTATAAATCAGATGGACAAATACTAACAGTGCAGCGTTAACCATCTAATTAACGTTACTATGACCACAAATCCCACACCACACAAAGTACTACTTTGTTTCGTTTTTCAGATCCATGACGCGATCAACGTGAGGGGTGCAGTACTCCTAAACGTCGACAACGCTCGCCTGGCCTCCGACGACTTCAGAATCAAGTCTGTTATTTCTCTCTTCTTTCCTTATGTATTAAATTTTTTTACCGTTCTTCTTTCCTTTCCTTATTCCTTCCTTTATTTTAGTTAAATGTTTGCTAGCACAGGGGGGCATTAGACTTGTCATATGTGACAGTCTCTTCCTTTAAGATCTGCACATCTAAACTATGCCTTTGAAAAGGTCACTCTACTCTAGCTGTATTAACAGTGGCCTTGGCAAACATTTGCCATGGATTACACGGCAAAGCATTAGTGGGTGGCAGTGCTCTGTAGCTATCACTCCCTCTTCTGGTGGGGCTGAGGAATGACATCCATTCATCAAATCACACTTACAAGATTTCCTTTATCGCACTAATCATCTTCGTTATAAACACTGCATTCAGTCATAACTACTTACATTTATATTGTATTGATTTAACACTTTTTAAAAAGCAGAGTACTCCGTACCCAACTACTTTTATAAAGATCTGATCAACTAAACACCTTAAATACCTAATAAATAAGTAACTCACCAACTATCTAATTCTCTTTGTTTTCCCCTCCCCAGGTATGAGACTGAGCTGAACATGCGTCAGTCAGTTGAGGCAGACATCGCTGGGCTGAAGGTGCTCCTGGGAGATATGGGATCAGCCAAGACAGAGCTCACCATGCAGATAGACAGCCTAAGAGACGAGCTGGTCTACATGAGGAAGACCCACGAGGAGGTAGTCAACAGAACACACACAGAACCCCAGCACAGTGACAGCACAGAACTAAACACACACAGAACCCCAGCACAGTGACAGCACAGAACTAAACACACACAGAACCCCAGCACAGTGACAGCACAGAACTAAACACACACAGAACCCCAGCACAGTGACAGCACAGAACTAAACACACACAGAACCCCAGCACAGAACTAAACACACACAGAACCCCAGCAAAGTGACAGCACAGAACTTTACAGAACACACACAGAACCGGAGCACACAACTCACCAAATCTACCAGTCCCCCTTGACACTCTGCTCTGTGTGTGTGGCAGGACCCTTGACACTCTGCTCTGCTCTGCTCTGCTCTGTGTGTGTGTGTGTGTGTGTGTGTGTGTGTGTGTGTGTGTGTGTGTGTGTGTGTGTGTGTGTGTGTGTGTGTGTGTGTGTGTGTGTGTGGTAGGACATGCTGTCCACTCGTAGCCTGATGAGTGGCCAGGTGAACGTGGAGGTGGATGCTGCTCCTCAGCAGGACCTGGCGGTGGTGATGGCTGGGATGAGAGAGCACTACGAGGGTATGGCGGAGAAGAGCCGCAGGGATCTGGAGGCCTGGTTCCATGCCAAGGTCATTACACGTACCCCTCACCACTCCTAATGACAAATACTTTGAGATATTGTGATGCTATAATAACTGTGTGAATGTTGACCGTTGACACCCAGTCGGAGGAGGTCAGTAAGGAGGTGGCCGTCAGCGAGACTACCCTGAAGACGACCTCCACAGAGGTCAAAGACGTTAAGAGCTCTCAGCAGTCTCTGCAGATCGAGCATCAGTCTATGCTCACCATGGTAACATACATATAGTTACATCATATATAATATAGTGTTATTTGTCATATCATATATAATATAGTGTTATTTAGTTAAATACTATATAATAGTGTTATTTAGTTTATACTCAGTATATGACGTACATTTACTAGTGTTATTTAGTTTATACTCAGTATGGTAACACACATGTACTTTAATATAGTTATTTAGTTTACATACATACTGTACATATATTTATAGCTCGGTGTAACCACTGTGTAACCTGGGTGTAGCACTGACATGTTCTCCTGCTCCTCCAGAAAGCCTCTCTGGAACACACTCTGTCTGAGATCCAGAACCGCTACTCTGTGCAGCTGTCCAGCTACCAGATGCAGGTGGGCAGCCTGGAGGAATCACTGGTGCAGCTCAGAGCTGACCTGGAGCGCCAGGGACAACAGTACAAAGCACTGCTGGACATCAAGACCAGGCTGGAGATGGAGATCGCTGAGTACAGGAGGCTGCTGGATGGAGAGGCCAGCGGGTGAGTCCCACTCCAACCCAGTACTTTATTTTGTGAATGTTCTCTGGTAAAACCAGGACAACCCAGTACTTTATTTAGTGAATGTTCTCTGGTAAAACCAGGACAACCCAGTACTTTATTTAGTGAATGTTCTCTGGTAAAACCAGGACAACCCAGTACTTTATTTAGTGAATGTTCTCTGGTAAAACCAGGACAACCCAGTACTTTATGTAGTGAATGTTCTCTGGTAAAACCAGGACAACCCAGTACTTTATTTAGTGAATGTTCTCTGGTAAAACCAGGACAACCCAGTACTTTATGTAGTGAATGTTCTCTGGTAAAACCAGGACAACCCAGTACTTTATTTAGTGAATGTTCTCTGGTAAAACCAGGACAACCCAGTACTTTATGTAGTGAATGTTCTCTGGTAAAACCAGGACAACCCAGTACTTTATTTAGTGAATGTTCTCTGGTAAAACCAGGACAACCCAGTACTTTATTTAGTGAATGTTCTCTGGTAAAACCAGGACAACCCAGTACTTTATTTAGTGAATGTTCTCTGGTAAAACCAGGACAACCCAGTACTTTTTTAAAACCACAGCACTACCTACTGGTGACATTACCTGTCTGTCTGTATGTCTGTCTGTCTCTCGGTGGTCCTGTACTACCTGTCTGTCTGTCTGTCAGTGGTCCTGTACTACCTGTCTGTCTGTCTGTCTCTCAGTGGTCCTATATTACCTGTCTGTCTGTCTCTCAGTGGTCCTGTATTAACTGTCTGTCTGTCTGTCAGTGGTCCTGTACTACCTGTCTGTCTATCTGTCAGTGGTCCTGTATTACCTGTCTGTCTGTCAGTGGTCCTACATTACCGGTCTGTCTGTGGTCCTACATTACCTGTCTGTCTGTCTCTCAGTGGTCCTGTATTACCTGTCTGTCTGTCTCTCAGTGGTCCTGTATTACCTGTCTGTCTGTCTCTCAGTGGTCCTGTATTACTTGTCTGTCTGTCTGTCAGTGGTCCTGTATTACCTGTCTGTCTGTCTCTCAGTGGTCCTGTATTACCTGTCTGTCTGTCTCTCAGTGGTCCTGTATTACCTGTCTGTCTGTCTCTCAGTGGTCCTGTATTACTTGTCTGTCTGTCTGTCAGTGGTCCTGTATTACCTGTCTGTCTGTCTCTCAGTGGTCCTGTATTACCTGTCTGTCTGTCTGTCAGTGGTCCTGTATTACCTGTCTGTCTGTCTCTCAGTGGTCCTGTATTACCTGTCTGTCTGT
This sequence comes from Galaxias olidus, assembly GCA_026901105.3. Taxonomy (NCBI): domain Eukaryota; kingdom Metazoa; phylum Chordata; class Actinopteri; order Galaxiiformes; family Galaxiidae; genus Galaxias; species Galaxias olidus. Next base: position 24,133 of record JAPMUY010006191.1, on the reverse strand, counting down.
CTCTCAGTGGTCCTGTATTACCTGTCTGTCTGTCTCTCAGTGGTCCTGTATTACCTGTCTGTCTGTCTCTCAGTGGTCCTGTATTACCTGTCTGTCTGTCTCTCAGTGGTCCTGTATTACTTGTCTGTCTGTCTGTCAGTGGTCCTGTACTACCTGTCTGTCTGTCTGTCAGTGGTCCTGTATTACCTGTCTGTCTGTCAGTGGTCCTACATTACCGGTATGTCTGTGGTCCTACATTACCTGTCTGTCTGTCTCTCAGTGGTCCTGTATTACTTGTCTGTCTGTCTGTCAGTGGTCCTGTATTACCTGTCTGTCTGTCAGTGGTCCTACATTACCGGTCTGTCTGTCTCTCAGTGGTCCTGTATTACCTGTCTGTCTGTCTCTCAGTGGTCCTGTATTACCTGTCTGTCTGTCTGTCAGTGGTCCTGTATTACCTGTCTGTCTGTCTCTCAGTGGTCCTGTATCTAAAACCACAGCACTACCTACTGGTGACTGTCATGTATTCTCACATGTACATTAATAAATTATGATTTCTTTTTTTTTTTATTTCTGCTTTGGTTGAATATGTTGCAGTTCTGCTTCGATGTCTAAGTCTGTAACCATAGTGGGCGGAGGGGGCCTGAGGTTAGTTCATTACATTACATCATCTGTCTGTCTGTCTGTCTGTGGTCCTACATTACCTGTCTGTCTGTGGTCCTACATTACCTGTCTGTCTCTTAGTGGTCCTGTATTACCTGTCTGTCTGTCTGTCTGTCTGTCTCTTAGTGGTCCTGTATTACCTGTCTGTCTGTCTCTCAGTGGTCCTGTATTACCTGTCTGTCTGTCCCTCAGTGATTCTGTATTACCTGTCTGTCTCTCAGTGGTCCTGTATTACCTGTCTGTCTGTTATTTAGAAGTTGTTTCCTTGTAACAGTCCTCACAGTTTTATTTGAGAAAAGAAGACTAGAAACATATTTCTTTAATTAAATAGATCTTTGATTGTTTCTGTTGCAGTGGTGCTGGAATGAGCATGATAGGAGGTGGCTCATCGTAAGTACTCAGTCTGTCTGTCTGTCTGTCTCTTAGTGGTCCTAAATTACCTGTCTGTCTGTCACTCAGTGGTCCTAAATTACCTGTCTGTCTGTCTCTCAGTGGTCCTGTATTACCTGTCTGTCTCTCAGTGGTCCTGTATTACTTGTCTGTCTGTCTGTCAGTGGTCCTGTATTACCTGTCTGTCTGTCTCTCAGTGGTCCTGTATTACCTGTCTGTCTCTCAGTGGTCCTGTATTACCTGTCTGTCTGTCTCTCAGTGGTCCTGTATTACCTGTCTGTCTCTCAGTGGTCCTGTATCTAAAACCACAGCACTACCTACTGGTGACTGTCATGTATTCTCACATGTACATTAATAAATTATGATTTTTTCTTTTTTAAAGTTTCTGCTTTGGTTGAATATGTTGCAGTTCTGCTTCGATGTCTAAGTCTGTAACCATAGTGGGCGGAGGGGGCCTGAGGTTAGTTCATTACATTACATCATCTGTCTGTCTGTCTGTCTGTGGTCCTACATTACCTGTCTGTCTGTTGCCCTGCATTACCTGTCTGACTCTGTCAGTGGTCCTATATTATCTGTCTGTCTGTCTCTCAGTGGTCCTGTATTACCTGTCTGTCTCTCAGTGGTCCTGTATTACCTGTCTGTCTGTCTCTCAGTGGTCCTGTATTACCTGTGTGTATCTCTTAGTAGTCCTGAATTACCTGTCTGTCTCTCTCTCAGTAGTCCTGAATTACCTGTCTGTCTCTCTCTCAGTAGTCCTGAATTACCTGTCTGTCTGTCTCTCAGTGGTCCTATATTACCTGTCTGTCTTTCTCTCAGTGGTCCTGAAGTACCTGTCTGTCTCTCAGTGGTCCTGTATTACCTGTCTGTCTGTCTCTTAGTGGTCCTGTAGTACCTGTCTGTCTGTCTGTCAGTGGTCCTGTATTACCAGTCTGTCTGTTATTTAGAAGTTGTTTCCTTGTAACAGTCCTCACAGTTTTAATTTAGAAAAGAAGACCAGAAACATATTTCTTGAAATAAATAAATCTTTGATTGTTTCTGTTGCAGTGGTGCTGGAGTGAGCATGATAGGAGGTGGCGCATCGTAAGTACTCAGTCTGTCTGTCTGTCTACCTGTCTGTCTGTCTGTCTGTCTCTCAGTGGTCCTGTATTACCTGTCTGTCTGTCTCTCAGTGGTCCTGTATTACCTGTCTGTCTGTCCCTCAGTGGTCCTGTATTACCTGTCTGTCTGTCTCTTAGTGGTCCTGTATTACCTGTCTGTCTCTCAGTGGTCCTGTATTACCTGTCTGTCTGTTACTTAGAAGCTGTTTCCTCGTAACAGTCCTCAGTTTTAATTTAGAAAAGACCAGAAACATATTTCTTGAAATGAATAAATCTTTGATTGTTTCTGTTGCAGTGGTGCTGGAATGACCATGATAGGAGGTGGCTCATCGTAAGTACTCAATCTGTCTGTCTGTCTGTCTCTCAGTGTTCCTGTATTACTTGTCTGTCTGACTCTCAGTGTTCCTGTATTATCTGTCTGTCTTTCTGTCTGTCACAAATTGTATATATCTGTCAGGTTCTAAGTGAAACCACGTGGAATTCTTGTTGTTGCAATCATGGACATAATTTATGGTAGTGACGGTAGACTTTTCTGATTACCTAAAATTGTCTTCACCAGTTTTTTTATATTAATTGCATATGGGTTTGAAATAGCCTAAAACATAATTTCCATCGTCTCTATGAAGGGTTAAATCTCTCATTTTACAACTTGGTGAAAAACAGAGTTTCTATTGGTGTTTGTTCACGTCTAACATGCAGGGATGTAATTTTTGGAGTGAATTTTGGTCGTAGTACTTAGACAGGGGAGATAACTCACTGGAGCAGGCTGTCTGTCGCTGCTGCAGGTGCATTGCCTTCTGTGATCATAACATTATTATACCACTATGATTGTTCAATGATATGAAAGACACAGCTTTTCTTGGTATACAGACCTGGAATTATTTTAGTCTTGCTAACTTTAGCGCTGTACAAACAAAAATAGACAAATCTATAGCCTACTTAGCTAACATGAACAGATAACGTAGTTAGCTAGCATACCAAATGTGCGTTGTGTGCTGTACTATTAATGTTACTTATGACTTGTGTAACAACCGATCTTGTTCTTCTCTTGTTGGCATTAAACCTGTTGGCAAAATCCCATCTGTGTCGCTATACAACCTAGCGTTACTCTAGTTAACATTACAATTAATTAGTTTCTGATGACTGATTGAAACTCGTGCAATATTTACTCATTCTGAAGTCTGGACTAGCATCATGGACGCAGGGAAAATAAAGGGCGACATGAGGTCTTTTTTCTTAACTAATTTAAGTACATTGTGTAGAAATTCAAGAAATGCCTTGAAAAATTCAAAAATATTCTGGGGTAGGAGTCCCCACCACTTTCCAAATCCTACCTACGCCCTTGGTTGCAATGTTCCCATTCATTTTGGCTGAACTAACTGGGTTGCCTGATTGATTGATGTATTGATGCTTTGTGTTGCAGTAGCAGTAGTCAGTCCTCTTCCATGACCATCGTGGATGGAGGCGTCTCGTAAGTCTGTCATAGCTATAATAATACTGAGACACTTTGTTGCTGTTTATCCTCTTGGGTTTTAATGTGTCCTTTTCCTGTGTCCAGGTCTTCCACTACTGTCTGTCTCTCAGTACCCGTCTGTCTGCCTCTTAGTGTTCCTGTATTACCTGTCTGTCTGTCTCTCGGTGGTCCTGTATTACCTGCCTGTCTGTCTCTCCGTGGCCCTATATTACCTGTCTGTTTGTCTGTCTGTCTGTAAGTGGTCCTGTATTACCTGTCTATCTGTCTCTTAGTGGTCCTGTATTACCTGTCTGTCTGTCTTTTAGTGGTCCTATATTACCTGTCTGTCTACCTGTCTCAGTGGTCCTGTATTACCTGTCTGTCTCTCAGTGGTCCTGTATTACCTGTCTGTCTGTCTCTCAGTGGTCCTGTATTACCTTTCTGTCTGTCTGTCTCTCAGTGGTCCTGTATTACCTGTCTGTCTGTCCCTCAGTGATTCTGTATTACCTGTCTGTCTCTCAGTGGTCCTGTATTACCTGTCTGTCTGTTATTTAGAAGTTGTTTCCTTGTAACAGTCCTCACAGTTTTAATTTAGAAAAGAAGACCAGAAACATATTTCTTTAAATAAATACATCTTTGATTGTTTCTTTTGCAGTGGTGCTGGAATGAGCATGATAGGAGGTGGCTCATCGTAAGTACTCAGTCTGTCTGTCTGTCTACCTGTCTGTCTGTCTGTCAGTGGTCCTGTATTACCTGTCTGTCTGTCCCTCAGTGATTCTGTATTACCTGTCTGTCTGTCAGTGGTCCTGTATTACCTGTCTGTCTGTCCCTCAGTGATTCTGTATTACCTGTCTGTCTCTCAGTGATTCTGTATTACCTGTCTGTCTCTCAGTGATTCTGTATTACCTGTCTGTCTCTCAGTGGTCCTGTATTACCTGTCTGTCTGTTAATTAGAAGTTGTTTCCTTGTAACAGTCCTCACAGTTTTAATTGAGAAAAGAAGACCAGAAACATATTTCTTTAAATAAATAAATCTTTGATTGTTTCTGTTGCAGTGGTGCTGGAATGACCATGATACTCAATCTGTCTGTCTCACCTGTCTGTCTGTCTCTCAAGTACTCTGTCTCTCAGTGGTCTGTCTGTCTGTCTGTTATTTAGAAGTTGTTTCCTTGTAACCTCACAGTCTGTCTGTCTGTCTGTCTCTCAGTGGTCCTGTCTGTCTGTCGGTCTCTCAGTGGTCCTGTATTACCTGTCTGTCTGTCCCTCAGTGGTCCTGTATTACATGTCTGTCTGTCTGTCAGTGGTCCTGTATTACCTGTCTGTCGGTCTGTCTCTCAGTTCCTGTATTACCTGTCTGTCTGTCTCTCTCAGTGGTCCTGTATTACATGTCTGTCTGTCTGTCTGTCTATATTACCTGTGGTCTCTGTGGTCCTATATTACCTTCTGTCTGTCTGTCTCTCAGTGGTCTGTAGGTCTGTCTGTCTCTCAGTGGTCCTGTATTACTGTCTGTCTGTCTCTCAGTGGTCCTGTATTACCTGTCTGTCTCCTGTATTAGTCTGTCTCTCAGTTCTGTCTGTCTCTCAGTTACCTGTCTGTCTCTTCAGTGGTCCTGTATTACCTGTCTGTCTGTCTCTCAGTGGTCCTGTATTACCTGTCTGTCTTTCTCTCAGTGTCCTGAGTCCTGTCTGTCTCTCAGTGGTCCTGTATTACCTGTCTGTCTGTTATTTAGAAGTTGTTTCCTTGTAACAGTCCTCACAGTTTTAATTTAGAAAAGAAGACCAGAAACATATTTCTTTAAACAAATAAATCTTTGATTGTTTCTGTTGCAGTGGTGCTGGAATGAGCATGATGTGGCTCAGGTGGTCTGTCTCTGACTGTCTGTCTCTCAGTGATCCTGTATTACCTGTCTGTCTGTCTCTCAGTGGTCCTGTATTACCTGTCTGTCTATCCCTCAGTGGTCCTGTATTACCTGTCTGTCTTTCTGTCTGTCTCTCAGTGGTCCTGTATTACCTGTATGACCTGTCTGTCTGTCTCTTAGTGGTCCTGTATTGCCTGTCTGTCTGTCCCTCAGTGATTCTGTATTACCTGTCTGTCTCTCAGTGGTCCTGTATTACCTGTCTGTCTTTCCCTCAGTGGTCCTGTATTACCTATCTGTCTGTCTCTTAGTGGTCCTGTATTACCTGTCTGTCTGTCTGTCTCTCAGTGGTCCTGTATTACCTGTCTGTCTGCCTCTCAGTGGTCCTGTATTTCCTGTCTGTCTGTCTGTCAGTGGTCCTGTATTACCTGTCTGTCTGTCTGTCTCTCATTGGTCCTGTATTTCCTGTCTGTCTGTCTCTCAGTTGTCCTGTATTTCCTGTATGTCTGTCCCTCAGTGGTCCTGTAGTACCTGTCTGTCTGTCTCTTAGTGGTCCTGTATTACCTGTCTGTCTGTTATTTAGAAGTTGTTTCCTTGTAACAGTCCTCACAGTTTTAATTGAGAAAAGAAGACCAGAAACATATTTCTTTAAATAAATAAATCTTTGATTGTTTCTGTTGCAGTGGTGCTGGAATGACCATGATAGGAGGTGGCTCATCGTAAGTACTCAGTCTGTCTGTCTGTCTACCTGTCTGTCTGTCTGTCTGTCTCTCAGTGGTCCTGTATTACCTGTCTGTCTCTCAGTGGTCCTGCATTACCTGTCTGTCTGTCCCTCAGTAATTCTGTATTACCTGTCTGTCTCTCAGTGGTCCTGTATTACCTGTCTGTCTGTCCCTCAGTGATTCTGTATTACCTGTCTGTCTCTCAGTGGTCCTGTATTACCTGTCTGTCTTTCTCTCAGTGGTCCTGAAGTACCTGTCTGTGTCTCAGTTGTCCTGTTTTACCTGTCTGTCTGTTATTTAGAAGTTGTTTCCTTGTAACAGTCCTCACAGTTTTAATTTAGAAAAGAAGACCAGAAACATATTTCTTTAATTAAATAAATCTTTGATTGTTTCTGTTGCAGTGGTGCTGGAATGACCATGATAGGAGGTGGCTCATCGTAAGTACTCAATCTTTCTGTCTGTCTACCTTTTTGTCTGTCTCTCAGTGGTCCTGTATTACCTGTCTGTCTGTCTCTCAGTGTTCCTGTATTACCTGTCTGTCTGACTCTCAGTGTTCCTGTATTATCTGTCTGTCTTTCTGTCTGTCACAAATTGTATATATCTGTCAGGTTCTAAGTGAAACCACGTGGAATTCTTGTTGTTGCAATCATGGGCTTAATTTATGGTAGTGACGGTAGACTTTTCTGATAACCTAAAATTGTCTTCACCATTTTTTTAATATTAATTGCATATGGGTTTTAAATAGCCTAAAACATAATATCCATCGTCTCTATGAAGGGTTAAATCTCTCATTTTACAACTTGGTGAAAAACAGAGTTTCTATTGGTGTTTGTTCACGTCTAACATGCAGGGATGTAATTTTTGGAGTGAATTTTGGTCGCAGTACTTAGACAGGGGAGATAACTCACTGGAGCAGGCTGTCTGTCGCTGCTGCAGGTGCATTGCCTTCTGTGATCATAACATTATTATACCACTATGATTGTTCAATGATATGAAAGACACAGCTTTTCTTGGTATACAGACCTGGAATTATTTTAGTCTTGCTAACTTTAGCGCTGTACAAACAAAAATATACAAATCTATAGCCTACTTAGCTAACATGAACAGATAACGTAGTTAGCTAGCATACCAAATGTGCGTTGTGTGCTGTACTATTAATGTTACTTATGACTTGTGTAACAACTGATCTTGTTCTTCTCTTGTTGGCATTAAACCTGTTGGCAAAATCCCATCTGTGTCGCTATACAACCTAGCGTTACTCTAGTTAACATTACAATTAATTATTTTCTGATGACTGATTGAAACTCGTGCAATATTTACTCATTCTGCAGTCTGGACTAGCATCATGGACGCAGGGAAAATAAAGGGCGACATGAGGTCTTTTTCTTAACTAATTTAAGTACATTGTGTAGAAATTCAAGAAATGCCTTGAAAAATTCAAAAATATTCTGGGGTAGGAGTCCCCACCACTTTCCAAATCCTACCTACGCCCTTGGTTGCAATGTTCCCATTCATTTTGGCTGAACTAACTGGGTTGCCTGATTGATTGATGTATTGATGCTTTGTGTTGCAGTAGCAGTAGTCAGTCCTCTTCCATGACCATCGTGGATGGAGGAGTCTCGTAAGTCTGTCATAGCTATAATAATACTGAGACACTTTGTTGCTGTTTATCCTCTTGGGTTTTAATGTGTCCAGGTCTTCCACCACTGTCTGTCTCTCAGTACCCGTCTGTCTGCCTCTTAGTGGTCCTGTATTACCTGTCTGTCTGTCTCTCGGTGGTCCTGTATTACCTGTCTGTCTGTCTCTCAGTGGTCCTATATTACCTGTCTGTCTGTCTCTCGGTGGTCCTGTAGTACCTGTCTGTCTCTCGGTGGTCCTGTACTACCTGCCTGTCTGTCTCTCAGTGATCCTGTATTACCTGTCTGTCTGCTATTTAGAAGTTGTTTCTTTGTAACAGTCCTCACAGTTTTAATTTAGAAAAGAAGACCAGAAACATATTTCTTTAAATAAATAAATCTTTGATTGTTTCTGTTGCAGTGGTGCTGGAATGAGCATGATAGGAGGTGGCTCATCGTAAGTACTCAATCTGTCTGTCTGTCTACCTGTCTTTCTGTCTCTCAGTGGTGCTGTATTACCTGTCTGTCTGTCTTTCTCTTAGTGGTCCTGTATTACCTGTCTGTCTCTTAGTGGTCCTGTATTACCTGTCTGTCTCTTAGTGGTTCTGTATTACCTGTCTGTCTGTCTCTCATTTGTCCGGTATTACCTGTCTGTCTGTCTCTCAGTGGTCCTACATTACCTGTCTGTCTCTCAGTGGTCCTGTATTACCTGTCTGTCTGTCTCTCAGTTGTCCTGTATTACCTGTCTGTCTGTTATTTAGAAGTTGTTTCCTTTTAACAGTCCTCACAGTTTTAATTTAGACAAAAAGACCAGAAATATACACTATATGGCCAAAAGTATGTGGACACCTGACCATCACACCACCTACTTGAGGTTGTTGGACATCCCATTCCAAAACCACGGGCATTAATATGGAGTTGCCCCCCCCCCCCCCCCCCCCCCCCTTTGCTGCTATAACAGCCTCCACTCTTCTGGGAAGGCTTTCCACTAGATGTTGGAACATTGCTGCGGGGACTTGCTTCCATTCAGCCACAAGAGCATTAGTGAGGTCGGGCACTGATGTTGGGCGATTAGGCCTGGCTCGCAGTCGGCGTTCCAATTCATCCCAAAGGTGTTCAATGGGGTTGAGGTCAGGGCTCTGTGCAGGCCACTGGAGTTCCTCCACACCAAACTGGTCAAACCATGTCATTATGGACCTTGCTTTGTGCACAGGACCACAGTCATGTTGGAACAGGAAGGGCCTTCCCCAAACTGTTGCCACAAAGTTTGAAGCATCCATTTGTTTAAAATGTCTTTGTATGCTGTAGCATTAACGTTACCCTTCACGGGAACTAATAGGCTTAGCCCAAACCCTGAAAAACAGCCCCAGTCCATTATCCCTCTTCCACCAAACTTTACAGTAGGCACTGTGCATTCCGGTAGGCAGCGTTCTCCTGGCATCTGCCAAACCCAGATTCGTCCATCAGACTGCCAGATAGTGAAGTGTGATTCATCACTCCAGAGAACGCGTTTCCACTGCTCCGGAGTCCGGCGGCGGTGAGCTTTACACCACTCCAGCCGACGCTTGGCATTGTACATAGTGATGTTAGGCTTGTGTGCAGCTGCTCGGCCATGGAAACCCATTTCATGAAGCTCCTGCCGCACAGTTCTTGTGCTGATGTTGCTTCCAGAGGCAGTTTGGAGCTCTGTAGTGAGTGATGCAACAGAGGCAGGTTGGAGCTCTGTAGTGAGTGATGCAACAGAGGATAGGTTGGAACTCTGTAGTGAGTGATACAACAGAGGATAGGTTGGAACTCTGTAGTGAGTGATGCAACAGAGGATAGGTTGGAGCTCTGTAGTGAGTGATGCAACAGAGGCAGGTTGGAGCTCTGTAGTGAGTGATACAACAGAGGCAGTTTGGAGCTCTGTAGTGAGTGATGCAACAGAGGATAGGTTGGAACTCTGTAGTGAGTGATGCAACAGAGGATAGGTTGGAACTCTGTAGTGAGTGATACAACAGAGGCAGTTTGGAGCTCTGTAGTGAGTGATGCAACAGAGGATAGGTTGGAACTCTGTAGTGAGTGATACAACAGAGGCAGTTTGGAGCTCTGTAGTGAGTGATGCAACAGAGGATAGGTTGGAACTCTGTAGTGAGTGATGCAACAGAGGCAGGTTGGAGCTCTGTAGTGAGTGATACAACAGAGGCAGTTTGGAGCTCTGTAGTGAGTGATGCAACAGAGGATAGGTTGGAACTCTGTAGTGAGTGATGCAACAGAGGATAGGTTGGAACTCTGTAGTGAGTGATACAACAGAGGCAGTTTGGAGCTCTGTAGTGAGTGATGCAACAGAGGATAGGTTGGAACTCTGTAGTGAGTGATGCAACAGAGGCAGGTTGGAGCTCTGTAGTGAGTGATACAACAGAGGCAGTTTGGAGCTCTGTAGTGAGTGATGCAACAGAGGATAGGTTGGAACTCTGTAGTGAGTGATGCAACAGAGGATAGGTTGGAACTCTGTAGTGAGTGATACAACAGAGGCAGTTTGGAGCTCTGTAGTGAGTGATGCAACAGAGGATAGGTTGGAACTCTGTAGTGAGTGATGCAACAGAGGCAGGTTGGAACTCTGTAGTGAGTGATAGAACAGAGGCAGGTTGGAGCTCTGTAGTGAGTGATACAACAGAGGCAGGTTGGAGCTCTGTAGTGAGTGATGCAACAGAGGATAGGTTGGAACTCTGTAGTGAGTGATACAACAGAGGCAGGTTGGAGCTCTGTAGTGAGTGATGCAACAGAGGCAGGTTGGAACTCTAGTGAGTGATGCAACAGAGGCAGGTTGGAGCTCTGTAGTGAGTGATGCAACAGAGGCAGGTTGGAGCTCTGTAGTGAGTGATGCAACAGAGGCAGGTTGGAACTCTGTAGTGAGTGATGCAACAGAGGCAGGTTGGAGCTCTGTAGTGAGTGATGCAACAGAGGCAGGTTGGAGCTCTGTAGTGAGTGATACAACAGAGGCAGGTTGGAGCTCTGTAGTGAGTGATACAACAGAGGCAGGTTGGAGCTCTGTAGTGAGTGATACAACAGAGGATAGGTTGGAGCTCTGTAGTGAGTGATACAACAGAGGCAGGTTGGAGCTCTGTAGTGAGTGATACCACAGAGGATAGGTTGGAGCTCTGTAGTGAGTGATACAACAGAGGATAGGTTGGAGCTCTGTAGTGAGTGATACCACAGAGGATAGGTTGGAGCTCTGTAGTGAGTGATGCAACAGAGGATAGGTTGGAACTCTGTAGTGAGTGATGCAACAGAGGATAGGTTGGAGCTCTGTAGTGAGTGATGCAACAGAGGATAGGTTGGAGCTCTGTAGTGAGTGATGCAACAGAGGATAGGTTGGAGCTCTGTAGTGAGTGATGCAACAGAGGATAGGTTGGAGCTCTGTAGTGAGTGATGCAACAGAGGATAGGTTGGAGCTCTGTAGTGAGTGATACCACAGAGGATAGGCGATTTTTACGTGCTACACGCTTCAGCACTCGGCGGCCCTGCTCTGTGAGTGTGCGTGGTCTACCGCTTCGTAGCTGAGCTGTTGTTGCTCCTAGCCGCTTCCACTTCACAATAATAGCACTTACAGTTGACCGGGGCAGATCTAGCAGGGCAGACATTTCACAAACTGACTTGTGGCAAAGGTGGCATCCTGTGACAGTGCCACGTTTAAAGTCACTGAGCTCTTCAGTACGACCCATTCTACTGCCAATGTTTGTCTATGGAGATTACATGGCTATGTGCTTTATTTTATGCACCTGTTAGCAACGGGTGTGGCTGAAACACCTGAACTCAATGATTTGGAGGGATGTCCACATACTTTTGGCCATATAGTGTATTTCTTTAATTAAATAAATCTTTGATCTTTTCTTTTGCAGTGGTGCTGGAATGAGCATGCTAGGAGGTGGCTCATCGTAAGTACTCAGTCTGTCTGTCTGTCTACCTGTCTGTCTCTCAGTGGTCCTGTATTTCCTGTCTGTCTGTCTCTCAGTGGTCCTGTATTACCTGTCTGTCTGTCTCTCAGTGGTCCTGTATTACCTGTCTGTCTGTCTCTCAGTGATTCTGTATTACCTGTCTGTCTCTCAGTGATCCTGTATTACCTGTCTGTCTGTTATTTAGAAGTTGTTTCCTCGTAACAGTCCTCACAGTTTTAAATTTAGAAAAGAAGACCAGAAACATATTTCTTGAAATAAATAAATCTTTGATTGTTTCTGTTGCAGTGGTGCTGGAATGACCATGATAGGAGGTGGCCCATCGTAAGTACTCAGTCTGTCTGTCTACCTGTCTGTCTGTCTGTCTGACTGTCTCTCAGTGGTCCTGTATTACCTGTCTGTCTCTCAGTGGTCCTGTATTACCTGTCTGTCTCTCAGTGGTCCTGTATTACCTGTCTGTCTGTTATGTTGAAGCTGTTTCCTCGTAACAGTCCTCAGTTTTCATTTAGAAAGGAAGACCAGAAACATATTTCTTTAAATAAATAGATCTTTGATTGTTTCAGTTGCAGTGGTGCTGGAATGACCATGATGGGAGGTGGCCCATCGTAAGTACTCAATCTGTCTGTCTACCTGTCTGTCTGTCTGTCTGACTGTCTCTCAGTGGTCCTGTATTACCTGTTTGTCTGTCTGTCTGTCTCTCAATGGTCCTGTATTACCTGTCTGTCTGTCTCTCAGTGGTCCTGTATTTCCTGTCTGTCTGTCTCTCAGTGGTCCTGTATTACCTGTCTGTCTGCTATTTAGATGTTGTTTCCTTGTAACAGTCCTCACAGTTTTAATTGAGAAAAGAAGACCAGAAACATATTTCTTTAAATAAATAAATCTTTGATTGTTTCTGTTGCTGTAGTGCTTGAATGAGCATGGGAGGTGGCTCTTCGTAAGTACTCAGTCTCTCAGTCTCTCAGTCTGTCTGTCTGTCTGTCTGTCACACATTGTATCTATTGGTCAAGTTCTAAGTGAAACCACGGTAGAATTCTTGTTGTTGAATGTTCCCATTCATTTTATGTCCCCACCACTTTCCAAATCCTACCTACGCCCTTGGTTGCAATGTTCCCATTCATTTTGGCTGAACTAACTGGGTTGCCTGATTGATTGATGTATTGATGCTTTGTGTTGCAGTAGCAGTAGTCAGTCCTCTTCCATGACCATCGTGGATGGAGGCGTCTCGTAAGTCTGTCATAGCTATAATAATACTGAGACACTTTGTTGCTGTTTATCCTCTTGGGTTTTAATGTGTCCAGGTCTTCCACCACTGTCTGTCTCTCAGTACCCGTCTGTCTGCCTCTTAGTAGTCCTGTATTACCTGTCTGTCTGTCTCTCGGTGGTCCTGTATTACCTGTCTGTCTGTCTCTCAGTGGTCCTGTAGTACCTGTCTGTCTCTCAGTGGTCCTGTACTACCTGTCTGTCTGTCTCTTAGTGGTCCTGTATTACTTGTCTGTCTGTCTCTCAGTGGTCCTGTACTACCTGTCTGTCTGTCTGTCTCTCAGTGGTCCTGTACTACCTGTCTGTCTGTCTGTCTCTCAGTGGTCCTGTATTGTCTGTCTGTCTGTCTGTCCATCACTCAGTGGTCCTGTATTATCTGTCTGTCTGTCTGTCTGTCTCTCAGTGGTCCTGTATTATCTGTCTGTCTGTCTGTCTCTCAGTGGTCCTGTATTACCTGTCTATCTGTCTCTCAGTGGTCCTGTATTATCTGTCTGTCTGTCTGTCTCTCAGTGGTCCTGTATTACCTGTCTATCTGTCTCTCAGTGGTCCTGTATTTCCTGTCTGTCTGTCTCTCAGTGGTCCTGTATTGCCTGTCTGTCTGTCTCTCAGTGGTCCTATATTACCTGTCTGTCTGTCTCTCAGTGGTCCTGTATTACCTGTCTGTCTGTCTCTCAGTGGTCCTGTATTACCTGTCTGTCTGTCTCTCAGTAGTCCTACATTACCTGTCAGTCTATCAGTCAGTGGTCCTACATTAACTGTCTGTCTGTCTCTCAGTGGTCCTGTATTACCTGTCTGTCTGTCTTTCAGTGGTCCTGTACTACCTGTCTGTTTTTCTGTCTCTCAGCTGTTTTATATTACCTGTCTGTCTCTCAGTGGTCCTGTATTACCTGTCTGTCTGTCTCTCAGTGGTCCTATATTACTTGTCTGTCTGTCTCTCAGTGGTCCTGTATTACCTGTCTGTCTGTCTCTCAGTGGTCCTGTATTACCTGTCTGTCTGTCTCTCAGTAGTCCTACATTACCTGTCAGTCTATCAGTCAGTGGTCCTACATTAACTGTCTGTCTGTCTCTCAGTGGTCCTGTATTACCTGTCTGTCTGTCTTTCAGTGGTCCTGTACTACCTGTCTGTTTTTCTGTCTCTCAGCTGTTTTATATTACCTGTCTGTCTCTCAGTGGTCCTGTATTACCTGTCTGTCTGTCTCTCAGTGGTCCTGTATTACCTGTCTGTCTGTCTCTCAGTGGTCCTATATTACCTGTCTGTCTGTCTCTCAGTGGTCCTATATTACCTGTCTGTCTGTCTCTCAGTGGTCCTACATTACCTGTCTGTCTGTCTCTCATATGTGTCTCTTTTGTGTGTGGCCAGGTCTTCCACCACCACCACCAAAATTGTTACCACTGTGGTGGAGGGGTAATGGACACCTCCCCCAGCCAATCACCATCCTTCTATCCCGGCAAGACCATATTCTCAACATTCCAAACATCAATAATCCTGTCAGTTCAGGGGCAAAGTTCCCGGATGATTGCTCTGGTCTATCCTCTGTCAGTTCAGCTTTCTTAACTTAAGGATTAACTCCTTCTTTAACATTTCATTTTGAGCTAAAGCTACAATGATAAACCTAAGCATTATACTAGTGTTCTCTCCTATAGTTAATTTACCTTACCCATGACATTTGTTGTCTTTGTGACCTCTTTGCTGTTTCAAGGAATAAAACGTTACAGAGTATTACTTTTCCGTGTCTTGTGTTTCCTGTACTGATGTGTCATTGACTTTTACCTCAGTGTCTTAAGACTCTTTACCTAGAAATAATCTGTCAGTTTATAACAATTACTTATAACTATTGCTTACCAAAAACACACAGCACATCCTTCTGAAGACAGCGTTTAGTCAACCCATTCTGTCGACCATCACTTCCACTTTGTGGAAATCCAAATGCGTATTTACCACATTTATGGCAGTCTCGCCTGACCCAAAAACTAGTTAATGAGTACAACATTCCAACAATACTGTATAGTTACCATGGTGGTCTGCAGGCTAGATGGAAGGGTTCCTATGGGGATCAATAGGTCACACTTTGTGGTTTCCATGGTAGCAAAAGGTTGCCCACCAGTGAGCTAGCGATCTGTAGGTTTTAGAATCATAGCCCTCTCTACTGCAGCACAAGGTCAGTCAGTATTAAGACCAGGTCCTAAAAAAGGCAAAATTATGGTTTTTATTCAGTTTGTCATTTTTGATATTTTTTGATGTTTTGCTTCTATAACATGAGCTTTCATAAAATGACGTTAGTCTATTCACCTGTAGTACCTCCCCTTAAGTTAAAGAAGTTAAACACTGTATAAGCTATCAGGGTTCCCATATCTTCTTAAAACATCAAATTCAAGGACTTTTCAAGGACATTCCAGGACCAATTCCCTCAAATTCAAGGACATACCTAACAGGGAGAAAATTCTCTGTCACCTTAGGAGAACATAATTCTGAGTTAAAAGAGATTACCTGCGGTGTACCGCAAGGTTCAATCCTTGGGCCAATTCTTTTCTCGCTTTACATGTTTCCCCTGGGACGAATCATCAGGGAACATCGCGTCAAATTTCACAGTTATGCAGATTACATGCAACTGTACATATCTGTTGAGTCAGAAGATCCAAATTGTCTTTCCCCTCTAACAAACTGTCTTACAAGTATTAAATCTTGGATGTTCCAGAACTTTCTTAAATTAAATGATGATAAAACTGGTTTTTGTGTTTGGTCCAAAGTGCCAGAGGGATCCCATTATTGCAAGGTTGGGCCTCTTAAATATACAGTGCACCAGCGAGGCGCGAAACCTAGGAGTAATTATTGACTCAGAGCTTTGCTTTGAATCCCATATAAATCTTATTAGAAAGATCTCCTTTTTTCATCTAAGAAATATTACTAGAGTGCGCCCATTTTTATCATAAAAAAATGCAGGAAAATGAATGCATGCTTTCATCTCAAGTCGTTTAGACTACTGCAATGCTTTGTTCTCAGGTTTACCAAGCAAATCAATTCAAAAACTTCAAATGGTTCAGAATGCGGCAGCTAGAGTTCTTACTGGGACTAAAAAGAGAGAGCACATCTCCCCTGTTCTCTATGGCCTCCACTGGCTGTATCCTATAGAATAAATGTTAAGGTAATTTCAATGGTCTTTAAAGCACTAAAGGGGTTGGCACCAACCTATATTAGAGACTGTCTCATTGATTATGTACCTGGCAGGGCCCTTAGATCTTCCAATGCCTCTTTGTTGGTAATACCCAATGTGAACTATAAGAGGAGCGGAGAAGCATTTTTCAGCTATTTGGCCCCAAAACTGTGGAATTCCATTCCGAGCCATATTCGTGAGGCTGAATCAGTCATTGCTTTTAAAAGGGATCTTAAAACGCACCTTTTCAATAAGGCTTTTAATTAAACATTAAGTATAAATATGCTAAAAGTTAAAGGTAGATGTGTGACAATTAAGCTGTATTCTCATCATCATCATCATCTTCATCCGCTTTGTCCGGGGTCGGGTCACGGAGGTAGCAGTTCCAGCAGGGCATCCCAAACTTCTCTTTCCCGGGCCACATTAACCAGCTCTGACTGGGGGATTCCAAGGCGTTCCCAGGCCAGTGTGGAGATATAATCCCTCCACCTGGTCCTAGGTCTGCCCCGCGGCCTCCGCCCAGCTGGACTTGCCTGGAACACCTCCCTAGGGAGGCGGCCAGGTGGCATCCTTACTAGATGCCCGAACCACCTCAACTGGCTCCTTTCTACGCAAAGAAGCAGCGGCTCTACTCCGAGTCCCTCACGAATGGCTGAACTTCTCACCCTATCCCTAAGGGAGATGCCAGCCACCCTCCGGAGGAAACTCATTTCCGCCGCTTGTATCCGCGATCTCGTTCTTTCGGTCATGACCCACCCTTCATGACCATAGGTGAGAGTAGGAACGAAGATAGACCGGTAGATTGAGAGCTTTGCCTTCTGGCTCAGCTCTCTCTTCGTCACAACGGTGCGATAAAGCGACTGCAACACCGCACCCGCTGCTCCAATTCTCCGCCCCATCTCTCGTTCCATTTTCCCCTCACTCGAGAACAAGACCCCGAGATACTTGAACTTCATTGTATTTAGTTTTTAGCGCTTTTTTCAAGACTCAAAGCACTTTACAGAAATTGGTTTGTATGGAACAACGAACGGACCGACAGGACAGCTATCAAACACAACACTCAGTCTGAGTGATACCATTGCAGCCAAGTTGCGACTGACTTGCTCACCCAACATATTGCAACACACTTGCTCACACAAACAGGACACACAGTAGGGGAAGTGATCGATACATTATTGCATCATTGATCTATTATTTGTTGTGGAAAACTTCCATCTCAACAATATCATCAAGCTAACGCTAAGAAAACGCTGTGTCTTCGTAACCATGGCAACTCACTTAAATCACAAGAAGAGCTTGACAGCTAGATAGAAACCTGCAGCAAGAGCTTAACTGATTGAGTAAAAGCGTACAAAATTGGGGGTTTAAAATTAATTAATGGAATTTTTATTTAATATTGACAAATGTATTACAATGCGGGACATTGTTTCTGTTTGCGGGACAAAGGGTCAAAATGCGGGACTGTCCCGCACAAATCGGGACGTGTGGTCACCCTGCTTGACACAGACCGACTCCGGTTGAATTGACAGTGTGACTAGGTCAGGGTGCACTTGTAATGTAGCCTGAAGGGCTTCCGCGATTAGGCCTTTGCTAAACAAACATTTTCCTTTTCCAATTTCTGAACAGTTCCTACTCTGACACATTTGGACAGATTTTCTTTGATCTCTCAGCGGAGTCGGCGCTATAAAGCGCATGTGTTTGTATCGGTGATCCAACGCACTGGCATAGAGCGCTTTCCTGCCTTAAGTTGGCGCGCTGCCTGCAAGTTTAAACTACTTGATGTGGAAAGCAGAGAAAATGTATCTGATACATTGCAATCGGGCATTTTGTTTCAAATTTTTACATATTTCAATGGTATTGGTGTACACGTCATAAACAGTATGCTATGTAATCAAAATAGATAATGAATAATATTCAAATTAACTTTAGGCTAAAACATAAATAAATAACTGCAGCTATATTCTAATACCCACATCATTTTGAATAATCGAATATTCGAATAACCACGCCCATCCCTAATATAAACATTGGCCAATAAATGGCTTAAGCTGCGGTTAGTACATAATGATTTAAACTGGGTAGAGTGAGCTACTTTAAAGTTCTGTGACAAAACTGGAGGGAGCCTCCCTTAAAGTTCCGAAAGACACTCCTGTTTGAGTAGCATTGAAGTCACAGTCGATCATGGGATAAACGCAGATCCACATAATGTGAAGCATGGCAGGGTAAGGAATATCATGGGATAAACGCTGATCCACATGTGAGGCATGGCAGGGTAAGGAATATCATGAGATAAACGCTGATCCACATGTGAGGCATGGTAGGGTAAGGAATATCATGGGATAAACGCTGGTCCACATGTGAGGCATGGCAAGGTAAGGAATATCATCGGATAAACGCTGGTCCACATGTGAGGCATGGCAGGGTAAGGAATATCATGGGATAAATGCTGGTCCACATAATGTGAGGCATGGCAGGGTAAGGAATATCATGGGATAAACGCTGGCCCACATGTGAGGCATGGCAGGGTAAAGAATATCATGGGATAAACGCTGGTCCACATGTGAGGCATGGCAGGGTAAGGAGTATCATGGGATAAAGGCTGATCCACATAATGTGAGGCATGGCAGGGTAAGGAGTATCATGGGATAAAGGCTGATCCACATAATGTGAGGCATGGCAGGGTAAGGAGTATCATGGGATAAAGGCTGATCCACATAATGTGAGGCATGGCAGGGTAAGGAATATCATGGGATTAACGCTGGTCCACATCATGTGAGGCATGAAAGGGGAAGGAATAGCCAAAGCCTTAAAGGTTGCCACAATTGGGGAGAAAATTATTATTTATTTCTAACAGCAAGAAACTATCAGCAGGTTGAAAATGTAGAATAGTTGGCTACAATAAACCACACATTTATGAGGACTATGGTTAGCTGCTCTCAGATCTCTACACGTAGGTTAGAGACAAGTCACCTTAATACATCTCTGGACCACACTCATATGGTTAGCTGGTCTCAGATCTCTACACGTAGGTTAGAGACAAGTCACCTTAATACATCTCTGGACCACATTCATATGGTTAGCTGCTCTCAGATCTCTACACGCAGGTTAGAGACAAGTCACCTTAATACATCTCTGGACCACATTCATATGGTTAGCTGCTCCTCAGATCTCTACACGCTGGTTAAATTGAGACGGCCACCTTAATACATCTCTGGACCACATTCATATGGTTAGCTGCTCCTCAGATCTCTACACGCAGGTTAAACGAGACAGCCACCTTAATACATCTCTGGACCACATTCATAGCTTTGTTTTTGCCCCTATTCCAGAATATTCATCCATGCTGCCAGACCTTTCTCCGGCGCTGGCACAGCGCAGCAAGGTGTGGAGATAGGTCTGGCATCGCAAGACTAAAAGGTGGACAAATTTTATGTTTCATCCTGTCTCCCCCAGCAAATAATGCTAACCTCCAGTCTTGTGACTGATTAAAAGGAGATTTGTGATGCTTTAAACCATTATTTTATAAAATTGGCTCACTTTTTGAAGAATGCTGTAGAACTGTTGGGGCACAAATGGCACCAACAGATGCTGTTTACACTAGTCTAGAAAAAAGAGATATTCTTATTTAATTCCCATGGAAATGGTGTTTCCTTCTCATTTAGACAATTTGATTGCTTAGAAGTTCTACATGCGCTATGTAACTCCAAGTGAATGAGAAGCTCTATAGGTGCTGATCAACTAGACCCATATCTGCTAAAGCTTTCTGTTCCGTTCATAGCCAAGCCCCTGACATATATTTTTAATTTAACATTCACTTCTGGTTTAATACCTAAAATATGGAAATCAGCTCTGGTTCCTCCTTTACATAAAGGGGGGGGGATGCAAGTGACTTAAAAAATTACAGACCTACTGTATCTCTAGCAACATCTGCTAGGATTTACAAATCACAAGCCCGCCTCAGCTGCCCTGAGCTTTGTTTTGGCTTATATATCTTTCTTCACGGGACTCCCTTTCTGACAAAGCAAATTTGGCATATTTAACTATTTTATTTATTTTATTTTATTTATTAACTATTGAGCGCCTATGCTCTATTGCTACCACCAAGCACTTTAATACTTGATTGTGTCACCAGGTATATCTTTTTTGAGTAAGGCTAGTCTTGCACCCAGACATTATGTGTTCGAGATCAGCTGTCCCCCCACAGAGGGGGCATGTGGGATCCTCGAAGTTTCGAAGGGGTTCATTTTGACTATCTCTGTTTACTTGTCCCAAGTCCAAATTCTCCTCGTCAATGTTGTACTTCCCTACGATTTCCGTATGTTTAAGGTCTACTTTAGCCTGCAGCACTGCCTCTTTTGGATTCCAATCTTCTTTGTGAGTTCAAGCACGAGTCGTAAATGACTACTTTTACAGTTATTAGAATTCTCAAACCCGACCCAAGCTCGTCGGGACCCGTCGGTCTCAGGTCGGGCCTGAAAATTAGTTTTTCCCGGGTCAGGCCCCCAGGCTGCACCAAAAAATAATATCTGTGCGCAAGAAAACAGATCTTCAGCCTTATGCTTTAGTGGCTCTGAGCTGCCAAGCCCTTCTTATTTAGACTAGGTGAAGGAAGCCATGGGCTCAGTCAAACTTGACACCTTAAACCTACCTCGTGGACTAGATAAAAGATCAACATGACTGCTCATCTTTTTACTTTCCACGGCCACCACTCGCATGTAAAATCGGAAGTGGGAGGGGCTTGTCCAGGTTAACGTCATAAGAGGCGGGAACATTTTTCCAAAGCCAGTTGCTAAGAGGTGCAAGAACTCCCTGAGCCAAATATATGTGGGAGAATCAAATTAAACCCAGTCCCCATCACTTTACCAACCCGCCCAAGCATAAGTAATGTCATATGTCTTTACGCAAGTATCCTTTTGTATAAAGAAATAGTCAAAAGTTGTATTTAACGCCATTATTTCAATACAACGTAGCAGTAGTATTTTATTAAGTGGGTAAACAAGTAGGCTATATACAGCGCATCCGGAAAGTATTCATACCCCTTCATTTTTCCACATTTTATTAGGTTACAGCCCAATTCCAAAATGGATTAAATAAAAAAATGTTCTCAACATTCTACATACAATACCGCATAATGACAAAGTGAAAAAAGTCTTTAGGAATTCTTTGCAAATGTATTAAAAATGTAAAATAAAATATCACATGTACTTAAGTATTCACACCCTTTGCTGTGACGCTCAATTTTGAGCTCAGGTGCATCCCGTTTCCACTGATCATCCTTGAGATGTTTCTACAACTTGATTGGAGTCCACCAGTGGTAAATTAAATTGATTGGACATGATTTGGAAAGGCACACCTGTTTATATAAGGTCCCACAGTTGACAGTGCATGTCAGAGCACAAACCAAGTTATGAAGTCCAAGGAATTGTCTGTAGACCTCCGAGACAGGATTGTATGTATGTATGTATGTATGTATGTATGTATGTATGTATGTTGTATGTATATTGAGTAAAGGGTGTGAATACTTTTGTACATGTGATATTTTATTTTTTTTATTTTTAATACATTTGCAAAAAATTCTAAAAATCTTTTTTGACTTTGTCATTATGCGGTATTGTGTGTAGAATGTTGAGAATATTTTTTTATTTAATCCATTTTGGAATTAGGCTGTAACATAATAAAATGTGGCAAAAGTGAAGGGGTATGAAAACTTTCCGGATGCACTGTACTCAGCGCGTTTTTCTATATTAGTGATCATGTCAACTCTTGCATTTAATTTATGCAAATTAGCACATATTTTATTAGGTCATGCCTAATTTACATTACAAAAAAAACATGCTCCATCCTCCTACCAGTGCTCTGACCAAGTCACTACCAATTCAACTGGGGTCGGTCTGTGTGTCATGAGTATCTATCTGAGCAAGTCTGTTGCAATATGTTGGGTGAGCAAGTCTGTTGCAATATGTTGGGTGAGCAAGTCTGTCGTAATATGTTGGGTGAGCAAGTCTGTCGCAATATGTTGGGTGAGCAAGTCTGTAGCAATATGTTTGGTGAGCAAGTCTGTCGTAATATGTTGGGTGAGCAAGTCAGTTGCAATATGTTGGGTGAGCAAGTCTGGCGCAAATTGGCTGCCGTGGTATCACTCAGACTGAGTGTTGTGTTTAATAGCTGTCGGTCCGTTCGTTGTTCGTTCTGTGTACTTAATTGGCAACCATCATCATCATCATCGTCGTCATCCGCTTTGTCCGGGGTCGGGTCGGGCGAATTGGCAACCAATTCGTGTAAAAGCGCTTTGAGTCTTGAAAGAAAGCGCTAAAGACTATATACAATGAATGTATTATTATTATTATTATTACATATTTAAACATTTAATTTCAGAAACCTTGTAATGCAAATAATTATTTTCTTAATGTAAACAATCAACTGGGGAGGTTTCATAGTGATATCTGTTAGCTAACATTTTTACTCTATTCACCTGTAGTGTCTGACCTTATATTTGACAGACTGAAGTTTGTCTGCCATCTGCCTAATCCCAGAGGTCAAATCTGAAGTGCCTCCACGTCTGAAAATAAAAAAAGATTTATTTAAGAATTATATCACCACCCTCTAGGAAATGGGGCGATTGGTTGACCATGTTTTGAAGTCAGGTTGTAAACAAACAGTTAACTAGCTGTAACAGTAACGCACAGGGATTGGGAGAACATGAAGGACGGCCACCTTGCTTGTGAAAAATAACAGTTTGAGGAGGTCTATCTTCCAATGTAGTGAACAATATTGTTGTTGAAACAAGCAAAATGGCTCCTTAAGAGGACAAACATATCTGTTCCCATGTAGGTTTATATAGCGATCGCGATTGTACAGATTCTTCATGGAACGCAAAACTGGAAAGGTGCATTCATTTTTAGGATAGAAAATCCAAGCAATACACCCTCTGACGTCATTTGGTGTGCTTTTTCAGAATGCACTTACAGGGCTCAACAATAAGGCTTGCCCGCTTGCCCAGGGCAAGTAAAATGCCACATCGGGCAAGTACATCTAGCAACTCACTTGCCCAATGTGATAAATGAATTGTTGTCGACGTACTATCATAAAGGACGTAGTCGCTCTCTGACACACAGCCTGTTTCCTCCCCTTGCATCTGAGAATATTGGAATGCGCCGATATTCCATATTCCAGAATTGACAAGATGGTGATGCGTAGCTGTCAATGTTATCTTGTCAAACGCACAAAAATGGCTAAGCATAAAGACCAAATTTATTAGCTAAAGCGCAAGCGATCGTTTAAATGACCTTGGGAACATGAGTTTAGTTGAGTGGTGTTAGTTGGAGTTTTGCCTACATCCTCTATGTGTTGCGCAGTTTACAAGTTTGAGGGCAAGGCGGATAAAACTGTGCCGTTCCAAATAAAACTTTGCTGGAGTGCCATAAAGACCCGACACAGCATCTCGCATTTGTATCAGTGCTGTTGGCGTTGTCGTCCACAACCAGAGCCGCAAAAGTTGAAGGAACTTTAGCTAGCTAGCTATGTTGCCTCAGTGCAGATATCGGATTGTCAAATAAGGGTCAATGTTACGATCCAAAGTTAGCAATCCATAGCTAATGTTACAATGTTAAGTAGTTTTGGAAGCAAGTGGAACGAGCGATCGCCATGTGTGCGTGCCTGTGCTTTGCCTTTTTGATAGGGTGGAAAATAATGTAGCCTACTGTATGAGGTATTCTCTGTAGTTTTTGTTGTCATTTCTAAATTTGTTGTCAACAGACATGCTAAGGTAATGTGTGTCACAGAAATGGGAAGAAAAATAGGACTATTATTATTCTGTTAATTTTGTAACTTCAGTAGGCTAGTACAGGTGTTACATCATATTTGGCTGTCCAGTGTCCACTATTCGAAAACCTAAGCCCAAGTGATTAAAGTAGTAAAAGACAATCTACCTTTGAATTTATTTTCCATTATTCAATCAATAATATTGATATCTTTCTATTCCCACAATTAGTCTATTTAACTGTAAACACAGTTGC
>JAPMUY010006188.1:0-44083 GCA_026901105.3 Galaxias olidus | reverse complement strand
GTGCAACAATTTAATTCAAACATTTTATTAAAAGAACACAGGCACTATTATTATTCATCAAGTGCATGTTGCAAAATGTCAATCAAAAATAACTACAGTATGTATTCATGCACTGTGCAGTTATAAGATTGCTTTGGTTACTGTCAGAAACATTTGAGGAAATATTTTAGTATCATATTTCGGACGTTAATGGCAGCAGGGTATTTTATTAATAGTATTATTTGCATAATCACCTAAATCTTAACGTAGGTTAGCTAGTGGTGTGCAAAGAGAGGTGCATAATGAAGTGCCTGTGCTGGTGGTCTCCCTCTCCCTGTCAGTCAAAGTCCAGCGTCTCCTCTCTGTTATTGCAGAAATCAAATGAAGTCTGGATTGATTGATCAATGATTGGTCCATGAAAGTATATATATTTAAAAAATTTAATTAAAACTAAAATTAAAAGAAATCACATCTGAAATTACTCTATACCTGATGTTTATTGTGAACTGTTTTGAAGACACAGATAACTTGTGTTGGCTCTCCTATAAGCCTATTGTATTGTGCACGTATCTGAAAGAATTCGCTGCATGTCCAATAGCAGCTCTAACCACTGCCCCAGTTGCTCCTCCTGCTGCAGCTCCCACTGGACCAGCTACTGCTCCAACTACTGCTACAACTGCCCCTCCAATAGCTATCATAACAGTAACGTTTTTAATGAAGCGATTATGTTTCTCAGCTCTGGCTCTGGCTTCTTCTTTACAGAACAGGAGAGGAAAGTGATGGAGACACTACAGAGCATGTTGTGTCCTAATGCTAGAGATTACACCATCGAGCTGTTTACCTATGGAGACAAACTGGAAGATATAACTATAGATGAGTTTATCAGTGAAGATACTAACCTGAAAGCTTTGGTTAGCATGTGTGGGGGACGTTACCATGTGTTCAGTAACACTGATACAGAGAACAGAGACCAGGTTAAAGTGCTCATTAAGAAAGTGGACGAACTAAACAGAAACAGAACACAGCCGTACTATGTTAAAAACATTGAGGAAAGTGAGGGTGTAACAAACATGTTCTCACTCCTCTCTGTTATTGCAGAAATCAAATGAAGTCTGGAGGGATTGATCAATAATTGGTCCATGAAAGCAGATATATTTTAAATTTTTTAATTAAAACTAAAATTAAAAGAAATCACATCTGAAATTATTCTATACCTGATGTTTATTGTCCACTGTTTTGAAGACACAGATAACTTGTGTTGGCTCTCCTATAAGCCTATTGTATTGTGCGCGTATCTGAAAGAATTCGCTGCATGTCCAACAGCAGCTCCAACCACTGCCCCAGTTGCTCCTCCTGCTGCAGCTCCCACTGGACCAGCTACTGCTCCAACTACTGCTCCAACTGCCCCTCCAATAGCCATCATAACAGGAACAATGTCATTAATGAAGCGATTATATTTTCTCAGCTCTGGCTCTGGCTTCTTCTTTGTTTTCTTTGCGATTTTTCTCCATCTCTTCTTCTATGGCTCTCTCTGCTTCCTGGAACATCTCCTTGGTGTAGTGACTTCCTCCATTCATCTCCATCAACTTGTTGATCTTCTTCAGCAGCTCAGTGACCTGAGAGGGATCTTTATCTTTATTGTTGAACACATGGTATCCTCCCTTGCATTGATCTATAAGCATTTTTAGATGTGTGTTTCCTCTCACATAGTCTTCTATAGACCACCCCTCCAGCTGGTCTCCATGTGTAAACAGCACCATGCTGTAGTTTGCTGCCTCTTCACCAAACGTTCTCTGAATGATCTTTACTGTCTCTTGTTCTTCCAGTGTGAATCAACCAATCTGCAGCCCAACCAGGAAGACATGGGGACCAGGAGCAGACAGACAGACGCACTCTTTGATTTGTTCCACAGCTTTCTCTTGTTGTTTAGTGTCAAACACACCTGGAGTATCAATAACAGCTACAGACTGTCCATTCACCACTCCCTTTATCTTACTACAGGCTGTTATGAAGGAAGAAGAGAATGGCCTTGATGTAAATACTTTCTCTCCTAGAATGGTGTTTCCTACAGCACTCTTTCACAACGTTTTCAACGTTTTTTTTTACGTGTCTTAGATTCAAATAGTTTTTTCCCCCACAATGGTGTTCCCTGTTGAACTCTTCCCAACTCCAGTCTTCCCCACCAACACAATACGGAGCACATCATTATTTGTCTTTAGTTGGTGCTCTGCTGGAGAAATGTAGAACATCTTTGTTACTATATCAGAATGTGTTCAGTCTTGATTCTCCTCTATTTCTCCACAAGAAGATTGTGCTACAGGAAAGACAGTGGCCAGAAAGTGAAGACTGAGAATACGTTAGACTAATTCTAATTTTGTAGAATGGTGTTCCCTGTTGCACTCTTCCCAACTCCAGTCTTCCCCACTAACACAATACGGAGCACATCATTGTTTGTCTTCAGTTGGTGCTCTGTTGAAAAAATATTGAACACGTTTATTATTTTCGGCAAGTGCCCAGTGTTTCTCAACAAGCACTAATGTTTTCTTAGTTCCACAAGTTTCATAGTTCAGTTCACAATTTTTTGGGGAAAGGCTGCAGGAAAGGCAATACTTTTCCACAATATTTAAGGTAAGTAGTGTTTGGCCTGCCTGCAAATCGGCCAAGTTGGGTTAATTCTACAATTCTTTTATGAGTAGCTAATTTCTTTCAATTATTACTTAATTATTATATTATATTGTTTATGAACGTTGTGCAAGGGGAAATCATTACTAATTGATGGGGAAAAAACTGTTTTGTTTTATGTGTGATTCCTATTTACTTTAAGTGTGTTTAATATCGGTATTGACACATTTATTTTAATTATGTATTATTAATGGACACAGACAAACATTCAAAATAGTTTAAGTAAGTTTAAATTGATTAAAGAAATATGGAACACACTTTATTTATATGAAGATAAATCAAGACCGCCAATTCATTATTTAAATTGTTTAATAAACTATTTTCAAATTGTGAAAGTATATTTTCCAAGTTTATGTACAACACATTTCCCAGACCACTTCCCCAGTCTTGCTCATACCGACGTAAACATAACTTTTGTTTATTTATTTGTTGTTTGCAAACATTATACGATGCAATACTATGTGTAAATAGCTAATAATTCAAAAATACCACAAGAATCACACAAATAAATAAAATCAAGGCAACCAAAATGCTGCACATGTGCTGTGACAACTTGATTGCTTTACCCTCATATTTCACATTGTATTTAACACAGTATGGTTGTTTACTGTTTGTGGTTAATTAACCACTTTCTTAATATGATCTTTGAATCGCCACACGGACGGATCTCTGTCACACAGACGAATCTCGACACAGACAAATCACTACACACGCACAGATCTCGAGAATGCAGATCTCTCTGAAGTGTAGCAAAAGTCACGTGTAAAAACACATCCAATTGAGAGGGTTCGCGTGAGTTGGAATTTATGCTTGTCTGTATTTTCAGCTCTTGCAGCAAAATACGTTAGAATATTCAGTATAAACAATCTGTGGCAAAAGGGGGCCTTGTGACTTCACGAGGAGACCCTGTGACTGGATGTTGTTTTCATTATATGGATCAGTCAATGTAAACAATCTTTAGCACGAGGAAACCTTGTGACTGCATGTGTCTTCTGGAGATAAAAGGAAGAGACCAGATGGGTAGAGTTGTTTTTTGGAGAGGAGAGATAGGTTTTTGAGGAAGAGAGTGAATAGACAATCTTGCAAAGATTGTCACGTCTGTTTTGTATTTGTCAGATAAAGTCACCTTCTCCGAGCCAGAAACATTGCCTCTGAATTCCTGCAAACAATCGGGATAAGTGTTATTTTAATTGGGAACAAAATACATGACATAATTGCCGTTGTCGGCAGGATCAGGTTAGATCATCTCTTCAGCCCGTTAGGGGCTGTTCTGACATTCTACCATTAAAAAGAACTTGCTTCTGATTTGATTTTTAAATATTGCGCCTGAACGGGTACCGGCTGCTCTTGTGCGCAATATTTGGTTGGCCTGATTGTGCCGTTTATGAGTATACAAATATGGGTTTACAGAACATTGATTCTATAAGTATATAATATACACTATGGCATGTTATTTCCTAGTCTATGAGTTATGAGTATCAGTTTATGAATATATGATTATGAGTTTATAGAAATACAAATATGGGCCTACAGTATTTAATTCTGTAGTTTTTGGTTAAGGTTAGCCAGCTCAAGTGTGCCATAATAACCCGTGGTTGTTGTACCCTCGGCAAATACGGCGTGATTATGAGTTTGATTACTGCGCAAATATCTGGCCAGTGTGCCATTGTATGAGTTGTGGTTGATCAACCCTTGGACAGCGTGCCGAGTAATAGTTATAATTGTGATTTGTTTGGTTATCGTGTTGATATTGCTATTAGTTGTGGGCGCCCTGTCTTTTTGTAACTTTCCAAGTTGCCTCTGGGTGGGGCTGATAGCCTGCGATGCGTTGTCTTCCTTGAATGCCGTGCATTGCTGTGTTTTCTGTGTGTTGCTCATTGTATTTAGTTGTTCTGTTATTCGTTTTGTATTTGATGTGTCCGGATTATTGTCTTTTATTTGTGTGTCTGTGTGAGTGCGCGTGTTGGATAAAGTTTATGGTAAAGTCGTTAGTGTGCTGATAATACTCATGATTACGCCGGTTGATCTCCTGATAAAGCGAAGGAAAGAAAGGAAATGCATGTGTTGAAACTATATAAAGGAGAGGGTGCAGAATTTCTGATTCCACAGCCAGATTAAATAGACAGATGGAGAGTGAAAGTGATAAGGACCAGGTTGAGAGAGCACTGAAAGTCGAGCCCATAGAAAAGATAGGAAGCGTCCCTAAACCACCCCCTATGTGAGTGAGTATCCCTCCATAACAGGACATGTTGATATTCAAGGGAAATGACAGATGGAGAAAGACCTAGTTACTGTATGTGTGGTCCTCCATAAAGTGCAATAAGAGAAATCAGCCTAGGAATGTGGACAGGGTTATACATTACATTACAGTAAAGTCATTTAGCAGATGCTTTTATCCAAAGCGGCTTACATTGAAATTTCAGGGACAGTCCCCCTGGAGCAACTTAGGGTTAAGTGCCTTGCTCAAGGACACACTAGTGGTGGTGTTCCCAGGTGGACTAGAACTCATGACCTATGGGTCACCAGGAAGACATTCTACCCACTAGGCCACGACTATCCCCACAGGATAGGAGAAAAGAAAACACCAGCAGGGAGTTTGGGAGGGGACAGCATGAAGCAGGCGCCTGCATTCCATAACCAGGATGCTTATGGGCATTGTGGGGCTCTTCACAGGGGTGCGGGCTCCGGGGCACATAGAGAGAGCAAATTGTATTCTGGTCTTATAAATGGGACTCCACAAGGGACAGTTAATGAAAGTGATAGGTCACATACCGTAAAAATTCAAACTGGCACTTTGGTAGTAGACAATGACTCACAGGACTGCAGCAACGATTATTGGGTGAGGTCACGGGTTGGAGAGAGACAACAATCTGACTGTAGTGTTAACCAGGGGCCGGCGAGCCAGTCTCCAATTATGATAATAGGGTAAAATTTGTACTATGTTCCCTGGCAGACTCAGGATATGGAAACTTTGGTGCAGAAGTTGCCTGACATAGCGGGTGGAGCAGGAAAGTGGATTAGAACTGTTGAGGAACTCACAACAGGCAAAATATTGACAGTGGGGAAAATGAAAGACCTTTTGGTTCAGCTGTTGGGGAGTTTGAAAACTAATGAACTCTTGAGGCAGTCAGGTCAAGCTACTGCTGTTGACACTCCAGTGAGGGATGGAGAGCAGTTTGATGTCATGCGACGTGCCATGTGGACTGTTTTAAGAAATCATTACCCAGCAAACATTGACCCTAAAGCTTTGAAGGGCGAGCTATTGAATGATACTGAAAACCCACTCACCTACAGTTAGGCCCAATAATATTTGGACAGTGACACAATCTTCATGATTTGGGCTCTGCATGCCACCACATTGGATTTGAAATGAAACAACTACAACGGAATTGAAGTGCAGACTTTAAGGTTTAATTCAAGGGGTTGAACAAAAATATATGATTAAACATGTAGGAATTGTAGCTATTTTTATACAAACGCTCCTCATTTCAGGGGCTCAAAAGTAATTGGACAAATAAACATAACCCCAAGTAAAATGTTACTTTTCAATATTTTGTTGACTGCCTGAAGTCTGGAACCCATGGACATCACCAAACGCTGGGTTTCCTCCTTTGTGATGCTTTGCCAGGCCTTTACTGCAGCGGTCTTCAGTTGTTGCTTGTTTGTGGGTCTTTCTGCCTTCAGTTTTGTCTTGAGCAAGTGAAATGCATGCTCAATTGGGTTGAGATCTGGTGATTGACTCAGCCATTGCAGAATATTCCACTTCTTTGCTTTAAAAAACTCCTGGGTTGCTTTTGCAGTATGTTTGGGGTCATTGTCCATCTGTACTGTGAAGCGCCGTCCAATCAACTTTGCTGCATTTGGCTGAATCTGAGCAGAAAGTATATCCCTATACACTTCAGAATTCATCCGGCTGCTTCTGTCTTTTGTCACATCATCAATAAACACAAGTGACCCAGTGCCATTGGAAGCCATGCATGCCCATGCCATCACACTGCCTCCACCATGTTTTACAGAAGATGTGGTGTGCTTTGGATCATGAGCTGTTCCAATTCTCCTCCAAACTTTCTTCTTCCCATCATTCTGGTACAGGTTGATCTTAGTCTCATCTGTCCAAAGAATGCTGTTCCAGAACTGGGTTGGCTTCTTCAGGTGTTTTTTGGCAAAGTCAATTCTGGCCTTTCTATTTTCGAGGCTGATTAATGGTTTGCACTTTGTGGTGAATCCTTTGTATTTACTCTCATGAAGTCTTCTCTTTATGGTAGACTTAGATACTGATACACCTACTTCCTGGAGAGTGTTCTTCACTTGAGTGGATGTTGTGAAGGGGTTTTTCTTCACCATGGAAAGGATTCTGCGATCATCCACCACTGTTGTCTTCCGTGGACGTCCAGGCCTTTTTGAGTTCCCAAGCTCACCAGTGCACTCTTTTTTTTCTCAGAATGTACCAAACTGTTGATTTGGCCACTCCTAACATTTCTGCTATCTCTCTGATGGATTTCTTCTTTTTTTTCACCCTCAGGATGGTCTGTTTCACCTCCATTGAGAGCTCCTTTGACCGCATGTTGTGTGTTCACAGCAACAGCTTCCAAATGCAAACGCCACACCTGGAATCAACTCCAGACCTTTTAACTGCTTAAATTGATGACAGGTTAATGAGGGAAGAGCCCATGCAGCATTGTTATTTTTTTTTGCAGCCTTCTGAGTCAATTGTCCAATTACTTTTGGTCCCTTGAAAAAGAGGCGGCTACGTATTAAAGAGCTGTAATTCCTAAACCCTTGCTCCAATTTGGATGTGAATACTCTCACATTACAGCTGAGAGTCTGCACTTTAAGCCCATATTGATTATATAATTGTATCCTGAATATGTTTTCGTAAACAGCTAAAATAACAAAACTTGTGTCACTGTCCAAATATTTTTGGGCCTAACTGTATGTCAGTAACCTTCAGAGACTTTGGCGTCGGGAAACTGAACAAAACCCAGAAGATAATCCTATGTTAAAGAAAAATAAACATAATAAATCTGTGCAGGCCCCAGTTGTTCCGACATCTATACCGCCTCTGCCTCAACCACCCGTGATGCCCCCACCCCCAGTAACAATATACGCTCAGGGGAATGACCAGCAGAGGGGGACAGGAAGAGAAAGGGGGTTACAAACAAAGACAGGGTGGTCAGAGAGGGCCATCTGGAGTTTGTTGGGGTTGCGGACAGCGTGGACATATCCGCCAGAACTATGACTCAAACCCTTGGCAGGATGTAGCAGGCCAGGGGCAGCTTCAGCCCCTTGGCTACGTTCCAGAACACCTACGGATGATTAATATTACCAGCCGCAACCAGGCACTGTGAATAACATTCAAAGAGGCCCCCTAATCCCTTGGGTGGCCCCCCACGGGGATATTAGGGCTGCCCAGAGGAGCCAGAAGGGGGGTCACAACTGCCTGCACTGACATCATCGGCAAACCAAAAGTTCAACTTGAAGGCAGAGCAACATCTCAATGTGCTAGTCACCTCCCCCTATCTGGAGCATATACTAAACCTGTGGGCTTCTCAGGACAAACACAGCTGATTCCACTTACTGCTCCAGTCGATATGTCTATGGGCAAAGCATCAATTAAGATTCCGATTTTAGTGTCCGAACATACGCCAGTTAATTTTTTAGGAAGAGATGCATTGTGTAAACTAGGAACTAGGATATGGAGTACCTGAGGGCATCATTTTAACTGATGACGCCTTACTCCCTTTTCAGGCACCTGTGTGTAGGCCTTCCTATGAGGCATACTGGATAGGGGATATAGGAGGTCCAGTAAAAGAAACGTTGCTTAAGTGGCAGTCATATTTAATATCTTTGTGTCCTGGAGCGCGGTCCACTAGTCTCGAACCACATTGCACCATGTTTGTACGTCTGCAACCTGACCCCTTTCTCCCTGAGGGCTATAATAACCAATGGGTGAGAGTAAGTGAAAGAGACTATTGAGCTAAAATCACAACACTTAGTGATAGGGCCAGAGGGCGTAGCCCTGGTTGTGCAGGATAATACATTTTAAAAGTTTGGTTCTACGTACAACAGACATTACCACACATAACTCTATTTGTAAATCACAGGTTTGAATCTGAACATTTGGGGAACATGGTGCTGAAAACCAGTATGTGTCAATGGCACGCTACAGATAATCCTTTGATTTTAGTTTCAGCACTTGGACTCTCTCAGAACATCATTTGTGTTACTGTTGGCAATTTAGCTTATTCAAGATGTGCATGGTGTTGACCATTGCGCAAAGGGGGAGGTAATAAGGAAATTGAGACATCTAATAAGGAAATCAAAAAAATGTATCTGGTAATGGATTAAGTTGATACAATTCAAATTGTATGATTACAAGTGTGATTGACAGATTCAGCAGGTGAGTAGAGGCTGTGCGCTGTGTCTATTATCCCCAGTCACAAGGGATGGTAGAGAGAGCCAACAGATGTCTGAAAACAAAGATAAGTATGATATGTGCAACTACAGGTTTGAACATGGTGGATGCCTTGCCACTCGCACTAATGAAACTCTGTATGCAAACTAACCGCATGACCCATTTAACCCCGCATGAGCTGCTTACTGGCCGGCCAATGCCAACACCTCACCTCTGGGGGCCACATAAAGGGCCCCCACTTGTACAACTGGAGATTGAATTGAGAGACTATGTTGAACAATTAATTTCCATCCATAAGGTTATGTACCAACAGGAAAAAGCACCAGAGGAAACTGTAGAAACGGAACAGGAAGAACCAGCTTCCTCCCCAGTATCAGCTCACCTATCGGGAGCTAAGCAAACCCTCAAGGGGGGAGGGGATGACCTTCGTCCACCAGAATGTGACTGCGGCCAGCTGTCTCAGAGCCTTGGAGCAGCCCGTCATCATGATGATGATGGGAGCCCTTTGCTGGCTGATAACAGCAGTTGGCATGGAGCCAGTGGAGGCTTCGATCGGACACTGGACGTCAACGCCCAGACAGAATGAGTATTTGATGAACAGCACAGACACCATAGCCAATGAGAGAAGTGTGTAGAGGCCCTGCTTTCAGATATTATTATGAACAATGCACGTACTACACATTGGACGGTAGATGGAAATATGCAATATAATCGTGAAAATAAGACACAAGTAGGCATAGACATAAAATGGGATTTAAACGTTGCAGGCAAAGTGAGTGGAATAAACGGGTCAGACATATTAATCGTTCAATGGCATGTGAAAACGAAAGCTGAAACGGGGATGTACTTAATAACAGAGGGAAACCTCACTTGAATAAATATGGGTTTAGAGTGTCAAATAGGCAAATGTAAAACCAACACCACCGCATGGATAGCAATAAGTGAGGTAAAGCAATGGTACAGTTCAAGATTTTCTAATATCAGTCTGAATGTCAGTGAGGTAGCGAATGAAGAGGCTCAACAAGGAGGAGGCTAAAGATACAAACGGTACCCACATTCCAGAACAAGTGTCTGCAGAATCGCGTAAAATACATGGGAAACGGGACGCCAACGCTGGCAGTGAGATGGTTAAGGATAGAACAACAAAAAGTAACTTAGACTTAGACTACTGTTGTACAAGCGAGCGTCAGATAATGGGTGGAATAATTGGACACAATTAACTACGGCTGATTTGGGTCTAGAAAATTGTCTTGTTTGTACCCCCACGCCTTTGCAAAAACTTATGGTGGTTCCAAGCCCTATCTCATATCACAAATGTAATGAAGACAGTATTAGAAATTTCCACCATCCAAATTTTTTATGCAAATCAACATTGACATTGTTATAAGGACACTGCGGCATCAGCAGGCTCAATAATAGGAAATCTGATTCAAGATTAATATCGGCCTGAAAGTTAACACCGGCTCCCTGGTAGATCACCAGTAAAGAGCACGCTTCACTGAAGACGAGTGCTTATCGCAAGAGCCGGGGTTTGATCCCGCCATTAAGCGGCATATGTTGTCACATACATTGCGAGAAAAAGGTCTGAACCTACGTATGTTTCCGAACACGGACATACGGTATGTGACAAAAGTGAAGCAAGAGAGAAAAGACACTTGACGGAACTGTCTTTTGGGATTTTGCTTCCACCTGTTGGACATTTTTTGGAACACAGCTAAACTAAGCTTGACAGTTAGCCTACTACGGAGCAGGCTAGTTCAGTGGTATAAATTACCTTGGTAACTGAGCGGGGATTTGTATTAGCCACAGTAATGGAACGTATCTCTCACAAAAATTTGCCAGATTTAAAATTATAAGGCAGGCTTTTTGCTAATCTAGCTTGATGGAATACCCCCCTGGTGACAGGAGCAAAATACATCATCATCATCGTCATCCGCTTGGTCCGGGGTCGGGTCGCGGAGGTAGCAGTTCAAGCAGGGCATCCCAAACTTCCCTTTTCCGGGCCACATTAACCAGCTCTGACTGGGGGATTCCAAGGCGTTCCCAGGCCAGTGTGGAGATATAATCCCTCCACCTGGTCCTAGGTCTGCCCCGCGGCCTCCGCCCAGCTGGACGTGCCTGGAACACCTCCCTAGGGAGGCGGCCAGGTGGCATCCTTACTAGATGCCCGAACCACCTCAACTGGCTCCTTTCTACGCAAAGAAGCAGCGGCTCTACTCCGAGTCCCTCACGAATGGCTGAACTTCTCACCCTATCCCTAAGGGAGATGCCAGCTACCCTCCGGAGGAAACTCATTTCCGCCGCTTGTATCCGCGATCTCGTTCTTTCGGTCATGACCCACCCTTCATGACCATAGGTGAGAGTAGGAACGAAGATAGACCGGTAGATTGAGAGCTTTGCCTTCTGGCTCAGCTCTCTCTTCGTCACAACGGTGCGATAGAGCGACTGCAACACCGCACCCGCTGCTCCAATTCTCCGGCCCATCTCTCGTTCCATTTTACCCTCACTCGAGAACAAGACCCCAAGATACTTGAACTCCTTCACTTGGGGTAAAGACTCATTCCCTACCTGGACTAGACAATCCATCGGTTTCCTGCTGAGAACCATGGCCTCAGATTTGGAGGTGCTGATCCTCATCCCAGCCGCTTCACACTCGGCTGCGAACCGATCCAATGAGTGCTGCAGGTCACAGACTGATGATGCCATCAGGACCACATCATCTGCAAAAAGCAGTGATGCAATCCTCTGCCCACCAACCCGCAGCCCCCCTCCCCGCGGGCTACGCCGTGAGATCCTGTCCATGAATACCACAAACAGGATAGGTGACAAAGCGCAGCCTTGGAGGAGGCCAACCCTCACCGGAAACGAGTCCGACTTACTGCCGCAGACCCGGACACAGCTCTCGCTTTGGGAGTACAGAGATTGGATGGCTCTGAGTAGAGACCCCCTCACCCCATACTCTCGCAGCACCTCCCACAGTATCTCCCGGGGAACCCGATCATACGCCTTCTCCAAATCCACAAAACACGTGTAGACCGGATTGGCATACTCCCAGGCCCCCTCAAAGATCCTCGCGAGGGTAAAAAGCTGGTCCGTTGTTCCACGACCAGGCCGGAAACCGCATTGTTCCTCCTCAATCCGAGGTTCGACTATCGGTCGAACCCTCCTTTCCAGCACCCTGGAGTATACTTTCCCGGGGAGGCTGAGTAATGTGATGCCTCTGTAGTTGGCACACACTCTCCGGTCCCCCTTTTTGAACAGGGGAACCACCACCCCGGTCTGCCACTCCTTAGGTACTGTCCCCGACTTCCACGCAATGTTGATAAGACGTGTCATCCATGACAGTCCCTCAACACCCAAAGCCTTCAGCATTTCTGGGCGGATCTCATCAACCCCTGGGGCTTTGCCACTGTGGAGTTGTTTGACTACCTCAGTGACCTCCGCCAGGGAGATTGACGCTGATCCCCCATCATCCTCCAGCCCTGTCTCTACCATGTAGGGTGGGTTTGTCGGGTTCAGGAGTTCCTCAAAGTGCTCCTTCCACCTCCCAATCACCTTGTCAGTTGAGGTCAACAACGTCCCATCCTTACTGTAAACAGCTTGAATGGTTCCCTGCTTTCCCCTCCTGAGGTGTCGGATGGTCTTCCAGAACCGCTTTGGCGCCAGCCGAAAGTCCTTCTCCATGGTTTCTCCGAACTCCTCCCACACCCGCTGCTTTGCTTCTGCCACGGCCGAGGCTGCAGTCCTTCGGGCCTGTCGGTACCTTGCAACTGCCTCCGGAGTCGCCCGGGACAGCATGTCCCGGAAGGCCTCCTTCTTCAATCGGACGGCTCCCCTGACCACCGGTGTCCACCAGGATGTTCGAGGGTTACCGCCCCTTGAGGCACCTAAGACTTTGAGACCACAACTCTCAGACGCAGCTTTAGCAATGGAGGCTTTGAACATCGCCCACTCCGGTTCAATGCCCCCAGCCTCCACAGGGATGCCAGAGAAGCCCCGCCGGAGGTGTGAGTTGAAGGCCCCCCGGACCGGGGACTCCTCCAGACGTTCCCAGTTCACCCGCACTACACGCTTGGGCTTACCAGGTCTGTCCAGAGGCTTCCCCCGCCACCTGACCCAACTCACCACCAGATGGTGATCAGTTGACAGCTCTGCCCCCCTCTTCACCCGAGTGTCCAAAACATATGGCCTCAGGTCCGATGATACGATAACAAAATCGATCATCGACCTTCTGCCTAGGGTGCTCTGGTACCAGGTACACTTATGAGCATCCTTATGTTCGAACATGGTGTTCGTTATGGCCATTCCATGACTAGCACAGAAGTCCAATAACAAGCCACCACTTGGGTTCAGATCGGGGAGGCCGTTCCTCCCAATCACGCCTCTCCAGGTGTCTCCATCATTGCCCACATGTGCGTTGAAGTCCCCCAGCAAGACTACAGAGTCCCCCTCAGGAGCCCCATACAAGGCTCCATCCAGGGTCTCCAAAAGGCCGAATACTCCGAACTGCTGTTCGGTGCATAGGCACAGACAACAGTCAGAGTTTTCCCCCCCATGACCCGCAGGCGTAGGGAGGCGACCCTCTCGTCCACTGGGGTAAATTCCAACATAGAGGCACTTAGCCGGGGACTTGTGAGTATCCCCACACCAGCCTTGCGCCTCTCACCCTGGGGAGCTCCGGAGAAGAATAGAGTCCAACCCCTATCCAGAAGTGAGGTTCCAGAGCCGAGGCTGTGCGTAGAGGTAAGCCCCACCAGATCCAGCTGGTAGCGCTCCACCTCCCGCACAAGCTCCGGCTCCTTCCCTCCCAGAGAGGTGACGTTCCACGTCCCCAAAGCCAGCCTCTGCCACCCGGGTCCGATCCGTCGAAAACCTCTGCCTTCACTGCCACCTTTCTGGCAGCGCACCCGACCCCCTTGGTTTTTCCCGCAGGTGGTGAGCCCACGGGACGGAGAAGGCGAGACGTTGGTGTTGTCCACGTTGCTTTTTCGGGCTATGCCCGGCCGGGCTCCGTGGCAAGCCCGGCCACCAGGCGCTCGCTGACGGGTCCTCCTCCTGGGCCTGGCTCCAGAAGGGGACCCCGGGCTTCCTCCGGGCCGGGTATCATCCTCTCTTTTGTTTTTTTCCATGAGGGTTTTTGAACCATTCTTAGTCCGGCCCCTCGCCCGAGACCAATTTGCCATGGGAGACCCTACCAGGAACACAAGGTTCCAGACAACACAGCCCCCAGGTTCATAGGGACACACAAACCTCTCCACCACGATAAGGTGATGGTTCCCGGAGAGGCCCAGGAGCAAAATACACTACATTTTTATTTGACCACACAATTAATATAAGAAAAAGAGGCGGAGCCTGGTCATAACTGTGATCTATTCAGCAGAATCAGCACTGGCGCTGTAATACCATTTTTTGCTGCTTTGCTTGTTAACTTCAAGCGTATAATGATGATGCGTTTAAGAATGAGTGATTTTACCGAAAAATTTGCTGTCACTTAAACTACGATGGGCCAATAGAAATCATCTTCCAAACCCCGCCCTCACGTGATTTTTGTGCCAAAAAGAAAAAATAATCCAAAAGCAAAAACAAAGATTCACAACCAAAAAAATTACAAAAACACATAAGAAAACAGCAGATTCAAACGACTAAATTACTAAAATGACAACCATAAAAAACAACTATAGATTTGTAAGATTTAACTTATTATATATTTATTTTATTTTTTTTATTATCTTTTTTTATTATTATAGATTTGAGTTTTGCCTATAGTTTTCTTATATTTTTCTTTTGGATTTTAGTTTTTCTTTTAGATTGTCTTTTTTTGCTTTTAAATTGTCTATTTTTGCTTTTGGATTTTAGTTATGCTTTTGGTTATCTTCTTTTTTGTTTGTGGATTTTGCTTTTACTTTTGTCGAATTTTGGCACAAATCTCATTCCGTGCCTTGTCCACTAAACGCGTTTTTTCAGCTTCCTGCGCTTCTTCATCATTCATAACCAATGTGAAGATGCGCCTGGCACACTGCTTTTTCAAAGCGGCGAGCTTCGCGTCTTTTTGAGCTGCGTTTTTCCATTTTGTGCGAAGCGCTAAAGTTGAAAATAGTTTACCTTTTGCTAAAGCGCGGCGCTCGTCAATGTCACTTTTGACAGCCAGATAGAATTAATTAAAGGTGGGACTAGAAATAAAAATACATAAGCAAACGCCGCCATTGAAGAACATTTTTATAAGCGATCTGATATGCAAAAGGTGTCGATCGTACATTAAAAGGGTGCTTTTAAATTGAATCAGTTGTTTTATATATTTGTAAGATGTTCAAAGAAGTTATGTACATTCAAAGAATGTCGCTCTTTATTAGGCCTAAAGTTGTGACCCTGGTCCACTAGTTAGCTAGCATGCTGCGAGACTATCCACCATAGACGCTATGACGGTTGCATGGTGAAGTGCGTTCGTAAAACGTGTTGAAAGCGCAAATTTCAATGAAAAGGCGTAGCGCCTCACGTTTTAGCGCGTTCAGTGGACACGGCCCCAAGTAATTAAAATCGCGAAAAAACGGAACATTGAACGTACAAAGGTCTACCTAAAGGACTAGAAAATGAACGTTTTGGACAATTTGATGAAACATTGGAGTAATGGCATGCTCACACAGAGGTTTGAATTTTTCATCACAGCTAATCAAGTAAAAGATTAAGTGAAAGTGGCAACATTTCTTACTGTGATGGGGCCTAAAACATTTAGCCTGCTTAGAAGCTTAATTCAGCAGAATACACCAGGGGTAGAGATTGGGACAGTTTTGGATGGACATTTGTCCCAAGCCAGTAGTAATAGCTGAGTTATTTAGGTTTCATTAAAGGAACCAAGAAGGGGGTGAGTCCATTAGCCAGTATATTGCAATACTAAAAAGGCTAACAGAACATTGCAAGTTTGATGCAACTTTGATCGACACTATCCGTGACAGGATGGTGTGCGGTTTAAGAAGTGAGGCAATTCAAAAACATCTACTTACGGAGGATCATCTAACCTTACGAAATGATGTGGAATTTGCTGTTTAAATTGAGCTGGCTGCAAAATAAACAGTTAGGTGTTGTAGCAAGAGTAGCACAGTTTAAAACAAGGGAAACAAAAATAAATTAATAAGTGTTACTGTTGTGGAAATCAGGGTCACTAACCATCTAACTTTTGGGCTTATGATCTCACATGCCGCCATTGTGAAAAGAAATGCCACTGAGTGTGCTTGTAAAGGACAAAGGGAAATCTTGAGGAAAGAAACAAAAAAGGGAAAAGAAGATTAAGGAAGGATAAGTGTGGGGTATTACAAGAAAAGAAAAAAGAAAAATGTGCAATTGTTAAGAGGTACATTCAAGCTTGAGTGATACCGACTCAGAAAAGGAAATTCCTATTAAGGAATTGACTGTAAATGGGGGAGCTAAAGCATATGAAGTGATGCCTTGGCAGAGCTAGTTCAGGCAGGCAACTCAGACGCAGCATTTATCCATGTCACGTCCATCAACCATGTGGCATAAGCTTAATAAATAGCATGATTAATGTCTATGGAAAACTGGTGTTTCCAATAGTTTATCCACCCTGTATAGGCAGCAAATCCTAAATTTACATAGGACTACATTTGAAATGCATTATTATATTTGAGCAAGAGTTATAATATATTTTAAAGAGCAGGTACTGCCAAAGAGGAAACACTGTCCAAAATACCTGCTCTGTCTCTATTCATCCTCTCACTCGCCTTCTCCTTCTCTTCTTGTCTCCTGTCTTGCAACCGCTATCCCAGTGAAGAAAGTAAACACTGGTGTTGGCTAGCTTACTGAGTTAGCCTTCTAATTAACATTTTCTATCGCCAAAATGTAACCTAACCTCAGAGCAATATTTAGCCCGCTTGCCGACACGCTAGTCCAACAAGCCTGCTACCAATGTATTCCTCTGGTTGTGTAGTTTCATGTGATGACAATAGTATACTCGCGCTATCTTAAATGAGCCCGCCAGAGCTTGCGTGTAATAGCGCAAATTGTATGGGGAGAAAAGAAAAAACTACTTGAAAAAATATCGGTGTCACAACTCTACATTATTGACAAGTGCTTTACAATTTGATGGATGTGATTATTCACGAGTTTGTATTACATTCAACAACCTTTAGCTTTAATGTATTAGGCCTACTGTTATGTTTCCTAAGCAACCTCTTATAAAATACACTGTAAAAAAAAATCACTGTAAATGCAAAGATTTGTTTTACAGTCAGTGTAGAATAATAACATGAGAAGTCTAGCTTGAGCATCGGTCACGACCGTCACGTCTCGAGCTGTTTCCCGCTGTCGCTGGTAGTAGCGGCCTGGCTGGAGACTAGAGGAAGAATGAAACTATTCAAACAAAGTGCACGCGCACCACAGCCCCATCGTGTCCATTGATAAAGTTTGAATGTGTGAAAATATCGCAGCAGATACAATCAGACTATTCATTAGATAAAATTAGATTTTTGTTGAAGGTTGCTGAGGTCTTCTACGTGAAATAAACGCTATATGGTCTGCGAAAAGTAGTATTGCCAGGCAATACTTGTTTGAGAAGTCGTATTGCCATGGCAATGCTGGCAATACTGACGGCGGCGGCCATGTATATATATATTACTGGATTGGATCTTGTGATTAAAATGAGTTGAAAGAAAACACATTTCAGGTAAATAATATAACCTTAACATTGCCGAAAAAGTTAGTGAAAGTGTTTACAGCATGAAAGTATTTTAACATTTAGTTCCTGATTTGACCTCATTCCTGATGCTGATTATTTTATTGTAAAAGCAATCATGTTGGTTGTAGTTTTATCACTGAACATTGTTGTATCTTGTCCCTGCAATCTCCATCAGTCCTTGTCAAACTGAACTGTCCTCTCCTGCAGCATAAACAGCTCATACCCTGAAGATCGACTTAGCAATAATAGCAGTCGCAGCAATAGTTCCAACAGCTCCAACAGCCCATGCTACATTGTGAAATGAAATGTACCACTTGGCTGCCTCTCGGAACATCTCATTGGTGTAGTGACTTCCTCCATTCATCTTCACCATCTTGTTTATCTTCTTCAGCAGCTCAGTGACCTGAGAGGGATCTTTACCTTTATTGTTGAAGACATGACATCCACCCTTGCACTGATCTACAATACATTTGAGGTCATCGCTATCTTTCACATAATCTTCTATAGACTGATCTTCCAGCTGGTCTTCATGTGTAAACAGCACCATGGTGTAGTTTTTTGCCTGTTTACACAAACATTCTCTGGATGATCTTCACTGTCTCTTGTTCTTCACGTGTGAATAAAACAATCTGGATTACAATCAGGAACATATGGGGACCAGGGGGCAGAAAAATCCATGCATTTCGGGATTTGTTTCACTTGGTCATTTGGGGAGCAAACTGTGTCAAATAGACCAGGGGTGTCAATAACAGATATTGATTGTCCATTCACCTCGCCTTTGGCTTTATCACAGAATGTTGTTACAGATGCAGCAGCTGTCTTAGATTCAAATAGTTTTTTCCCCCATAATGTTGTTTCCTGTTGAACTCTTCCCAACTCCGGTCTTTCCCAACAACACAATACGGAGCTCATCATTGTTTGTCATTTTTTGGTGCTCTGTTGAGGAAATATAGGACACCATTGTTAAAGTTGGAATGTGCCAAGTTTTATTTCTCCTCCCTACATTAACAACATTGTGATGCTCCACCCTTTTATTAAATCATGTATTTGATTAACGGACATACAGTCTGAACAAGCCATTTTGATTTCCTGGACTAATCTGTTCCCATAATGGTGTGCATTATTTTAAATCAACATGCTTGTATTTTAAGGTCTACTTACAATTTGACAACTAAGTATGACAATTATATACAAATAAAAAAAGTTAAAAAACATTATATTTTATCCCTACATTGTCTCCCCATAAATGTTTTAATTTAAAAATACTTCTTCTCATGTATAGGTAAATAAAAGCATACATATATGGTGTAAAGCCAGTCTATCATATTTTGTTTGTTTATAGTTTAGTTCTTCAAAACCTTACCAATGTTTCCAATACTTTACTCATAAAATGATACAGGCTTTGTGGTTTTGCTGGATCGTTGTTATTGTGAAGCACGTAGTAACTTGTTATAATATTAATGGACAATTATTAATACAAGATCCTTTCATATTCATATGTTTTACTTAAAATTATACCTATTACAAATGCACATGGCGATAACACCTTTCTAATAATACTGAGTAACTGATGCAAAACATTCTCACCAGGACATTAAATCTGCTAATACGATGTGTATCGTGACTCATGAATGCTAATGGGTATGCTATTTCTTGTGATTAAATTAGTGTCCCAGATAGAAATGTGAAAGTACATGGTCTTGGCAACTACTTTTATGCCACATCATCCACTGTCAGGTAGCCTACTAACCAGTTCTGCTGCATTCTTTAAACACACACTTTGAAAGGGAACAAAACAAGAAGTGCTGTACAGTACTTGATTACAATTTAGTTTTGTTAAAGAACAAACTTTGTTAATATACATTTTTGTTTGTTTATGGTTGTAGCTTAATTGGTATGCTTTAATAGTTGCAGAGGTTGTCTACTTTCCTACTAAGCATGAAAACAACATTAAACATATTATACCCATATGAGCTTCGCTACATTGACTGGCAATCATCTTTTGAATTTATAAAAAATATCTCTGTTGATCTATAAAGGCACACTTGCATTGTTTGAACCAAGTAATTTATATTCAGTTCTTTAAGACCTTCGTTATGTTTCTAATATTCATTAATTAATTTATGATAAAACAGCATTTGGTACATATTGATATGTAGCTATTTTACTGCAAATACATTCTTTATTCGAAAGTTATAATATTCCTATAGGTCTATATAGTGTTTTCCTTGAAATTATAATTGCAACAAAATGCAAAGGAGAATACATATTTCTGTTGATACTTACGTTAGAATTAGTCTCCTCAAGAAAATGTAATCTGCATGTTTTTCATGAATTTAATGTAGCCTATTTTGGAAAGAAAGGTTGCGTGCTGTTCTTGTGATGTGATGTGTGTCCCAGAGAGAGCAAAGAGAAAGTAGGATCTATGTTGTTGAGTGTGTTATTAAATAGTGTAGAATGGTAGG
This sequence comes from Galaxias olidus, assembly GCA_026901105.3. Taxonomy (NCBI): domain Eukaryota; kingdom Metazoa; phylum Chordata; class Actinopteri; order Galaxiiformes; family Galaxiidae; genus Galaxias; species Galaxias olidus. Next base: position 23,856 of record JAPMUY010006188.1, on the reverse strand, counting down.
CACCACACTGTATGCCACATCGCCCACACGCACAGTTCTGCAGCATTCTTTAAACATTCAGTTTCTAAATGCATCCATGCATATAATGACCCCGTCTTCATGGGGTTTCAAAAAGGAATTATTTACTTAGGCCTACTTGCAATATTACACAACTTTAAAGTACCATGGACATTCATCGTAATTATTTGATAACACACATAAGAAACAAAACAAAGACGGCCTGCTGTAGCCCATTGACAGGGCTGGCCTACACTGAAAAAAATGGAACTTAGAACCAACTTAAAAATTTGCTCTAATTTGTTACAAGCCCTTTTGTGAGTTTTTCTCAAAGTGTATTCATGAGTTGGTTGACACCATGAAAATGTATTTGATGTCAATCAAAATATTGATTTGGTCAAAGACAGAAATGCACATTCAGACAACATTAAGAGAGCATTCATTCTAAAGATCATACCATTTATTTTTACTTTGTTGCAACTTAATTGTTTAGTTTTTCTCAAAGAATATTCATGAGTTGGTTGAAACCATTATTCTTGATTTGATGTCAATCAAAATATTGAATTGGCCAAAGACAAAAATGTACATTCACACAACATAAAGAGAGCATTCATTCTAAATATCGAAGTATTTATTTTTACTTTATTGCAACTTAATTGTTTAGTTTTTCTCAAAGTGCATTCTCGAGTTGGTTGAAACCACCAAAGACAAAAACTTGCATTCATAGAAAGCAAAGAGACCATACACCACATCATTTTTAATTTGTTGCAGCTTAATTGTTGAGTTTTTGCAGTGTATTTCTGAGTTGGTTGAAACCTTATGTCTGGCAAAATAAATATTTTTGAACCTTCAACTCAAATGTTGTTACAGGCAAGTCAATTAGCCATACAATAATTATTTATACGTAAATCAATAGTTTTCTTTTAATAGACTTTAGTCATAAGACAAAACATTAATTAGGTCAAAATAATAAAATACACTTTACAATTTAAATTTTAACTAAATAAACAAACATCTAAATCTAAATTTGCCTTAAATTAAAGTTGAATAAGCTTCAGATACAACAAAAAAAACATTAGTTTGTACAGCATCATTCATATTTGCAGTAGTGATATCAGTGCTGCAATTTCACCATAGAAATAATTTTTCACACAAAAATTTGGAATTATGGGCAGTTTTGAATAAGTCTGTTCTTCGTCTTATTTAAATAGAGCAATGACCACTTCCATTAACAAGGAATGTATTTGAATACAAGCTTGAAAACAGAAACAAAAACATTCTGTAATAGATCATTTTAATCTATGACAGAAAATAACCAATTAAACAGAGGGAGAAACCGAGCAACGATCAAGTACAATTTCATGGATGAGTACAGAAGTGTGTGTCTGTACATAGAGAAATGGTATTGAAAAATGGCTACGATCAGTTCAGTCTAAGAAGATTGCAAATTCTGAATCATTGACAAGGTTGAAATAAGTATATTAGTCTAAGGTAAACAAATCATCCCATTGGTCAAGGGGGAACACGTTACCTATCAGTATTACTAAGTAAATGCACATATAGGACACGCAGACATCATTTAATTCTATGGCTAAGATACAAAACTCTAGCCTTCAGTGTCACACTGACCCTTCCCTCACATCTGAACAATAGCTCCACAATACACATGTATTTCTTTGATGGATCCAATATTTAGAAATTGACACTCAGACTGCACACTCAGACTGTGTGTAATTTTCTTTAGTTCTATCCCCATAAAAATTTTCTGGAGAACATCGAAGGCTTCAAATGCTTCTGTGGTCTCTCCAGAATGTCAGGGCATGTGGTTGGCCTCTCCGCTCCTAAGTCTCTTCAACCTTTTGGCTAGCAATGTATCCTCTGGAGCTTTGGACGGAAGTGAATATGCAAGTCATTTACAACACCCGATGCCCTTAAACTGAGTTCAGTATTTGCCCACATCTGTCTTCAGCCGCTGTTTTTACCCGTAGCAACCATTGTACGAACCAGGTTTACAGAGACATGGATGCTTCTTTATTAGTGCTTCGGCAACATCACTGAACTTAGCATCTGTTGGATAGGCTTTGTACTTGAATATCTCTTTGGATACCTTTCCCAGAATATCTGACTTTGACTCTGTAAATGTTGTCATGTTTGACCAATACATCGAATATCCCTTTTCTAACTGCAGTTCAATGTCATAGGATAATTTTGGTATCGTAAACTCTCTTGGCCACATCTGAAATCTTGTGGAGACAGCTGAATGGTGTGGACAGGAGTTCTCTCATCTGATTGAGTAGACATAGACCAGTGGCGGCTGGTGAAAAATAGTCTAGGTGGGGCTGTACCATATTCAGTCAGCTTCACACATACAATTAAACACTAACTGCAGGACACCAGTGTTCTGCTAAATAGTAAGTATTTATTAAATGCCAATATTAAACATGTGAGGCATTCTTACACAATGACATCTTACTAAAGTCAACTACAAAAACAGATGAGGTCTGGCATCTTATTTTTTTGGCCACTCTGTCATTCTGAGTGGCAAACCTTTAAATTACTTAATTATTAAGGTCATGGAAGCATTAGATTCGTTTTTTCTCCATAGAGAGCATAGCCAGAACATTCAGGCGTTCATGTGTAATGCTCTTCCTCAAGTAGGTCTTGTTCATCTTCAAAATAGAGAAGTGTGTCAGCTTCCATTAAAGACTCTCACACAAAACGTCGGGTGCATGCAGTTTATTGCATAATCGTCGCACAAAGATTTAAACATACAGATGGTCAAGGATAAGGCACAGTATTCGACACTCCAGCTACGTCTTCACCACATTTATCAATAAAAGGGTAGGGTCAAATTAAACAATGTGATGTTATAGCTTTACAGACATAACTTTACTAAATGTTACTAAACGCTAATAAATGCACATCACAACCCATTTCCTCAATGCAAAAGTACAACTGACTAGCAGCATATCAAAAACACATTACAAAAAGTACCCAGTAAATATACATAAACATATTACACATAACTGGCAAAGATTTAAACATACAGATGATCAAGGATAAAACATGGTATTCGACACTCCAGCTCCTACACGTAAAAATAAGTCATAACTTTGTCTAATCCGTACACTTCACTTGAACCATTTTGCTCTTGTTAGCGAACATTCTAGATCGTGGTTAATTAGCTTCCATGATACATTCAACAAAGCAGAACAAGCGAAATATGTTTACAATTGTACGACCGGCCTACAATGTTAACCACGTACATTCATAGGGCACTTTGCATAGTTGATCAGACTTGTATGGAGATTATAACGTTATTACTGAAAAAAAGGAGATAAAATAGAGGTAGCAGGCACCTGACATCCCGGGTCTTCCATCTCTGTGTTCATCATGGTCTTCTTCTCTCTGGATCCTATGGCAGATTACAAAACCAACTTTCTCTACCTCAAGCGGACTCTGATTAGGGCAGTAAATTTACTGCCTTTCTGGCAGCAGATTCGAGGGCGCTGATTGGCAAAATTTATGTTGCCACTGTTGCTATGTGCATTTCTTCGGTCAGCCATTGGCTGGTGCTGCGCACTGAATGTGCTGTTTTTCTACTGCCCCAGAAGCAATAGCTTAGAGAGAGGGGATAGATAGACCGGTATGTCTATGAGATGAACAGTCAACAAATTTTACCCCAAATATAATGATTGACATTTTATATATTGCACGTTTTTGTGCATTTTAAACACATACATCTTAAAATACGTTTTCCTTTTCTTTTCTTTTTTTATAAAATCGAAGAACCTGGAAGAGCCAGGGAGGGCTGTGCCCTTCTGCCTTCTGCTGGCGAGCCGCCCCTGATAAATCATCACTGACAGTGAGATTAAATCCTTGGGTGCAATCATCAGTTTAGCTCATTATCAATCATTAGCTTCCTGAAGTCATCAGGATTCAGAAGAACTCGCAACTTGACTGGTATTTTTGCCGTGTCAGTCCATTCTAGAAAAAAACAAGAATGAAAACAGTAGTATTAGTTGTAGTACAAGTAAAGCCACAATTTACATCTAATCCATATTCACTGTTTAATTCAATATTTCCCACTACATTTTAACTTTAGAACATTCCCAATATGTGTGTAAGTCAAACTGCTAAGGCCTTGTGTTATCTTAAGTTGAATTTAGTGGCTGGCTGGTGCATTGCGTTTTCCCTTCAATTTTCACGTTTTCTGTAATTCTGTATGTGGCTGGCCACTGCATACAATCCTTGCAGTTTTATTTTTTACATTACATTTTGTCAGAGCAAAAACTAAGAAATGTGCTGGTAGTCTATTACCCCTGTATCACATACTATAAATCATCTGGCTATTTTATCAGAATTTAATTAGATCCGGAGCGATTAAAGGTTGACGGCACATTCATAAAAAGTGCACTGTCTGACAAATAAACACTTAAATAAAAGAGAAGCAAGTTCCCAAAAATTTGAAAATTTCTCCAACATTTCCAACTCCACACCCACAAATATACAACTATACACAATAACTGCAATAGATACATTTTTAAAGATATTTAAAACAGCATGAAATTACTTACAATTTAATGTAGGCTATTTATTGTTATTGTCAGGTAAATTTAACTTACATTAACATTGGGTGGATAACTTCTTGATATCTGTGTTTTCATGTTGCATAATTTACTTTTCACTTTAAATTACATTACAAACACAATAGTAAGTAGACCTATACATCACAATAACAAAGCAACTAGAGTAACTTTGTAACGTTTGTAAAGTAGCTGTTCATTCTGCCACTAAATGTGCATTGGAAACATATATTCCCCTTATGCAACACAATGTCTAATTCATATCTTGTTTAAAAGAGATTTCTTGGACAACAGACGAACTTCACTTTCGATGCGAGGTAAACACGGACAGCAAAACTCGACGGATACAGACGTGAGTCACGTGACCTGTTTCTACATCATGTGATCATCTGAAATGAAAACCTGGTTTGAAGTAAAAAATACGATTTAAATAATTTCAGTCAAGTTATTCTATGGGGAGTACGGAGTGTTATTTGCTTCATGGCAACCTGAAAAAAATTGTTTTAAAACGGAAATCATGATTTTGAATTGGACCAATGTAAAAATTTGCTTAAACCAACCAACCGCTCCAACCATCAAAACTTGACAGCGACAGAAGTGAGTCAGTGACCGATTGATCTCATCTGAAATGAAAACCTCTCGTTTGAAGTGAAAACTAAATTTTATTGAAATTATTTCAGTCAAGTTGTTCTGTGGGGAATGTTATTTGCTTTCAGAATATCTGAAAAAAAAGGTTTAAACCGGAAATCCTGATTTTTAATTAACTTTAGATAAATGACGCTGTAGTTTCAGTTTTTTCAGTGTACTTAGTAGCTGCCGAAACACTCCTTGTCCCAGATCTCCTCTGAAACACATCCAACCTCTATTAAAATTTGCAGGAGATGGTCTGCTGGCAATGTGGTAAACTGACCGGATGTGCACCCTGCTCAACCCTTTCAAGCTACGTAAAAGGTCTGTGCTACATTTAACCCTGTGTTAGGTTGTGCTCCACACAACCCTACTTTGTAAGGACTCACATGACTGTTTGGCTTAGGGGCAAGGGCATCGTAACACTTGTAATGTTAAACAACATTTTCGTAGTCTACTCATCCCTACCATGAGTGAAATGAGAAACACGAGTTTTGAGTTGTCTTTAACTTTATTATATGAACAATGTAGTAACCTGTACTAACACACAAATGTAAACAAACATACTATAGTTTATCCTGTTGCGCTGATAATGCCTCATTTGTCTCATTTATAAAACAGTGTGTCGTCCATACCAAAAGTGTATGAACATATAAATACTGTATTGTTTTATTCATCATCATCATCATCATCATCATCATCTTCATCCTCTTTGTCCGTGGTCGGGTCGCGGAGGTAGCAGTTCCAGCAGGGCATCCCAAACTTCCCTTTCCCGGGCCACATAAACCAGCTCTGACTGGGGGATTCCAAGGCGTTCCCAGGCCAGTGTGGAGATATAATCCCTCCACCTGGTCCTAGGTATGCCCCGCGGCCGCCGCCCAGCTGGACTTGCCTGGAACACCTCCCTAGGGAGGTATTTTTTTATTATTATTATGAAATGGCTATGACTTACTTCTTTTAAAATAGTATTGATCATGTATTGATGCATCTTATTGTATGATTTGTAGGGCAAGATGAGAATTTACAGAGTCCTTATCTTCTGGTTACACAGTGCATCCGGAAAGTATTAACAGCGCTTCACTTTTTCCACATTTTGTTATGTTACGACCTTATTCCAAAATTGATAAAATTGTGGCCCAGCGTACTGGCAAAACAAGTTTAGAAATATAACACAAAACACAGTACCGAGTAGCCTACTGGTTTAATGGGGAAAAGGGTAAGGAACAAAAAGAATTATTGAATGGAGAATCAAAAAGGGGGAAACAGGTAACAAACCAAATGAACGCTGTACCCTGGGCCGACTTAAGGGCTAAGGGCAAAACCAAACAAAAACTGTATAATACAGGGACTAAAGAAGGATCAAATGGGGAAACTATCAAGGAAGATTGCGCTAGTGACACACTTTTAGAAACTAACAGAAGACACACCGGGATTACCCTCTAACAAATGCAAAAAGGATAAACCATCTCCTTATCGAGTTGAGAGAAACACAACTAACAAACGCAGAATACAAGGCTATCTCGCTCTGACGAGACTGCCGGCGGGAAGGGTTTTGAAGTAGAGGACCGTCCCCTGATTGGTCCATCAACGGACGCCTGATGGAATTTGATGAAGGAGAGGGAACCAACGGAAGTTGACTGCAGACCTGAATGTAGGGAACATTACTGATAGACTATTTCTGTCTAATTGTTTAATTGTGTCATGTTATCTATGTTGATGCTGTAAAGCGACCTTGGGTTTTAGAAAAGCGCTGTATAAATAAAATGAATTATTATTATTATTATTATTATTATTATTATTATTATTATTATATTATTATCATCAGGGAACATGGTGCTCAAGAAAGGAAAGCAGGGCTTTGCCCAGGCTTTGTTGAGTAGGGGAGAATAACTGCTGACTCGGACTGGGGATATTGTCGGGCGGAGGAAGGAGTACTTTGAGGAACTCCTCAACCCCGCCAACACGTCCTCTGTGGAGGAGGCAGAGTTCGAAGACTCGGGGGAAACCTCATCCATATCCCTGGCAGAGGTCACTGAGGTAGTTAGGAAGCTCCTCAGCGGCAAGGCGCCGGGTGTGGATGAGATTCGCCCCGAGATGCTGAAGAATCTGGACATTGTTGGGCTGTCTTGGTTGACACGCCGATTTGGTGTTGCATGGAGGTCGGGGACAGTACCATTGGAATGGCAGACCAGTGTGGTGGTTCCCATTTAAAAAAAAGGGGATTGCAGGGTGTGCTCCAATTATCGGGGTATCACACTTCTCAGCCTACCAGGGAAAGCTTACGCCAGGGCACTGGAAAGGAGGCTCCGACCGATTGTCGAACCTCAGATCCAGGATGAGCAATGCGGATTCCATAGGCAGTCAGGATGAGAGTTAACGCCTCCAAGTCTGAAGCCATGGTTCTCTGCCTGAAAATGGTGGAGGGCTCTCTCTGGGTTGGGAGTGAGTTGCTGCCCCAAGCGAGGGAGTTAAAGTAGGTCGGGGTCTTGTTCACGCGTGAGGGTATGGTCATGAGCTCTGGGTAGTGACCAAAAAAATGAGGTCGCGAGTACAAGCGGCTGAAATGAGTTTCCTCGGTAGGGTGGCTGGGCTCAGCTTTGTAGATAGGGTAAAGAGCTCGGTCATCCCGAGGGAGCTGCTCCTTCGCATAAAAAGGAGCCAGATGAGGTGGTTCGGCTATCTGATTAGGATGCCTTCTGGGCGGCTTCTTTTGAAGTTTTTCCGGGCACGCCCTACTAGTAGGAGACCCCGGGGTAAACCCAGAACCAGCTGGAGAGATTATATATCTCATCTGGCCTGGGAAAGCATCGGGATCCCCCAGGAGGAGCTGGAAAGCGTTGCTGGGGACAGGGACGTCTGGACTAACCTGCTTAGCCTGCTGCCACCACGACCCAGCCCCGGATAAGCGGCGGAGAATGGATGGATGGATCTTTTGCATTTGTATTTTAATTAAAGCTCTCATAAATCCACACACGCATGCGATGCAATCCATTCATTTTAGACATGCACATCTCAAATGCAGGTTATATGTGAATGTAGCAGCTTCGGGATTTTGGGGGATTTATTTTACATTTGTTTAAACCGAAAGATATTTTTGTGAACTGTCATTTATAATACTTTTGTGAATTGTTACGCATTTATTTGTGAACCACGTCATTTGTCACGAATAACAATTTGTGAAACCTTATATATGTATTTGTGAACTACGTAATTTATTTATAAATCAGGAAATACATTTGTGAATCACTGACATGTTGTAGTTAAAACCTATAGCTGAAACAAAATATATATTTATTTTTATTATTATTGATTTAATTGGGATGTTTTTTGTCTTAGCTTCAGTGCATATTAATTATGATGTCTTCACTACAGCGTAGGAGCTGCATCTATTCAACTAGCTAAACTCTTGCTTGCATAAACGATGACTTGAGTCGTAGTAAGCTTTAGGAGCTGTTTACTGTGGCTCTTTACATTATCTTACACAAACGGAGAGTGAAAACTGCAACAAGACAAAATACATTACGATCACTATTTGTTGGTAACATATGTTTCTCTCATGTAAACAAACTTTTTTAAATCACAAACAGTAAAATACTTCTATGTAAATAACATTCTTAATTTATTAGTTCAACCTGAAATTATTTACTTACGACGTTGCCTCTTTGACATTCTACATTGCGATAGGCATGGAGACACGAGCGCATCTAACAGATTTGTTTCCTCAAACGATTAACAGGAAGTTTGTGAAGCGCTTCATAATAAAAGGTGTATCAAAATAAAAGTATTTTCAACATTTTGCCTCAAGGTCAACACATTCATAATTGACAAATAGTCGTAACATCATCCCAAAATTTTTTTGTTTTTCTTTATTAGTTCTAGTTTTTATTCTTACACGATACTTTGATTATTTTAGCTAAGGCTTACAAAACAAATACTTACCAGAAGACTGTCCGTTCTCCATTCTGAGGTTGAAGGTTGCCTGTTGATGCTGGGATGTGTTGTGTGCCCCACAGAGAGTAGAGTGAAAGTAAAATCTATGGAGTCTTAATGTCTGGAAAGTAGCGTGCAGAATGTAGTAACTGTCAACACCTCCCCCACAACAAAAACCCTGCACACACTAGTTGAACAACATTTTAAACATGCTGTCAAATAGGGTACAAACCATAAATAGGTCAGGTTGCCTAAGTAACCAAGAAATTTCTTTCCCTAAATTTCTTTGGATTAGGAGTGCAGGTAAAGTGCAAAGACTACTGTAATTCCCTAATTTATATTTTTTGTACACGTTCAGCCTCATAAGCACCTTTATTATCTTTATGGAAAAGTCTCCTAACGTTATGAATAGGAACATTGAACATTGTGAACATTGAACAATGAACGTTGTGGCATGTTCAGTTCATTGTCATATTTTGCCAGTTCCACTGTTGTGGAAGTCAAGCCCCTAAATGATAGAAATCTGGCCCAAAGCATTTACTGCTCATTATGTTCCTAATCAAACTTATCTAGGTTTGCACATATAACTGGAGGTGATGCTAGAGACAAAGTTTTGTTCAAAGGTAACATTCGCTCCTTAAACTCTTTTGGACAAAGGTGTGCAAGCAGTAACAGTGTGAAGTCTATTTAAGTGCCTGATTGATTTTTCTTGACCATATTTTGCCTCATAAGTTGCTTGTTTGTCTTGAAAGAATGTGTGATGATGATGGTTTGTGTAGAACCAGGCTTACTGCGTCCATGCCAAGTTCCTTATCTTTTGCCAATTGCTACGCTCTAATGGAAACCACGCTTACTTCTCCCACACGATATAAATCTTCTCACTTATACAGCTAAAAGTGTATATAGGTTCACATGAGTTCACAGTTAAACATTTCTTTCAAACTCAACTCTAAAAGAGTTAAAATGATATTAACTTTGGCCTTAAAACAGAGAACAGGTTTATTGTATAGGATTTATTTACACCATGCCTTCCATTAAAAAAGCAAAGGGTCATGGAGTTAATTAACAATTTTATGAAGTTGCCGTCTCTTTTTGGGAAAAAACAAACAACATTTTTTATAGCTGTCGATGCATTATTGGTCATTTTAAGCATATGATATTCAACACTTCTGCAATGATTTTAATCATAACACATTGACAGAAATGTCTATCAGTTTTAGTTTTTGCCTTTTCTCAAAGCATTGTGTTACACAGATAAATTGCTATTTGTCAATCTTCTAACATAACCCTAGTGGCAGCATGTGAAAAATATTCCAGGTGGGATTGTGCCAAATTCATACATTTTCCATTAAACCATCTAAATACAATTTCTCACAAATTGCAGGAGACGTCCTAGTGTCAGTAATTATTTAATGCCAATATTGAAAAGTTGAGGCATTATTACACAGAAACATTTGGAGTACCATATATTTCTCAACAAGCGCTATATATATATTTTTTTTTTCTTACTTGGACACAATACATGCTCATTCATAGTTGCTTGGAGCTGTACATGTTTGTGACTGAGTGATAATATAAATTGAATGTGGGAGTGAAAGCATTCACAGGCAGGTTTAATTTAGCACAGATGCAACAATATTTAAAAAATCTGTAAAAGTTAGATTAATTTGAAATTATAGTTAGATTTCATTCGAACACTCAAAAGATTTGTTCAAAAAGATTTGTTCGTTTAATTTGAGCTCATGTTGGACCAACGTGGGTAAGCCAACTGGGCCACACACCGGCTCGTGTGGGTAAGCAGTGCGCACACCTGAGGGTAAATGTTACACAGGCTCAACATGGGCAGTTTAACTGGGACCCACACAGGCCAACTACAGTGCCTTGCAAAAGTATTCACCCCCTTGGCATTTTTCATGTTTTGTTGCCTCACAACCTGGAATTAGAATGGATTGTTTGAAGGTTTGCATCATTTCATCCAGAGAACATGCCTACAACTTTGAAGATGTGATTTTTTTTTTATTGTGAAGCAAACAACAAATAGGACAAAATAACAGAAAACTTCAGCGTGCATAAATATTCACCCCCCTAAAGTCAGTACTTTGTAGAGCCACCTTTTGCAGCAATTACAGCTGCAAGTCGCTTTGGATAAGTCTCTATGAGCTTGCCACATCTTGCCACTGGGATTTTTGCCCATTCCTCAAAGCAAAACTGCTCCAGCTCCTTCATGTTGAATGACTTACGCTTGTGAACAGCAATCTTCAAGTCTGACCACAGATTCTCAATTGGATTGAGATCTGGGCTTTTACTAGGCCATTCCAACACATTTAAATGTTTCCCCTTAAACCACTCGAGTGTCACTTTAGCAGTATGCTTCGGGTCATTGTCCTGCTGGAAGGTGAACCTCCGTCCCAGTCTCAAATCACAGGCAGACTGAAACAGGTTTTGCTCAAGAATATCCCTGTATTTAGCACCATCCATCTTTCCCTCGACTCGAATCAGTTTCCCAGTCCCTGCTGCTGAAAAACATCCCCACAGCATGATGCTGCCACCACCATGTTTCACTGTGGGGATGGTGTTCTTGGGGTGATGGGATGTGTTGGGTTTGCGCCAGACATAGCGTTTTCCTTAGTGGCCGAAAAGTTCAATTTTAGTCTCATCTGACCAGAGCACCTTCCTCCATACATTTGGGGAGCCGCCCACATGCCTTTTGGCAAACTCAAAACGTGCCATCTCATTTTTAACACTAAGTAATGGCTTTTTTCTGGCCACTCTTCCATGAAGCCCAGCTCTATGGAGTGTACGGCTTATTGTGGTCCCATGTGCAGATACACCAGTCTCTGTTGTGGAACTCTGCAGCTCCTTTAGGGTTACCTTTGGTCTCTGTGCTGCCTCTCTGATTAATGCCCTCCTTGCCCGGTCTGTGAGTTTTGGTGTGCGGCCCTCTCTTGGCAGGTTTGTTGTGGTACCATGTTCTTTCCATTTGAAAGTGATGGATTTGATGGTGCTCCGGGGGATCATCAAAGATTTGGATATTTTTTTATAACCCAACCCTGACAAGTACTTCTCAACAACTTTGTCCCTGACTTGTTTGGAGAGCTCCTTGGTCTTCATGGTGTGATGCCTCTTGCTTAGTGGTGTTGCAGGCTCTGGGACCTTTCAGATAAGGTGTGTTTATACTGACAGATCATGTGACACTTAGATTACACAGGTGGACTTCATTTCACTAATTATGTTACTTCTGAAGGTAATTGGTTGCACCAGAACTTTTGAGGGGCTTCATAGCAAAGGGGGTGAATACATATGCACATGCCAATTTCCAGATTTTTATTTTTAAAAATGATTTTTTATATATATATTTTTTTCTCATTTCACGCCACCAACTTAGACTATTTTGTGCAGATCCATCACATACAATTCAGATTAAAAAAACATTTAAATTACAGGTTGTAATGTAACAAAATAAGTAACAAGCCAAGGGGGGTGAATACTTTTGCAAGGCACTGTATGTGCACAATACTGCCAGTGGGGCCACATCACCATTGACTAATGACCCACATCTGCAAACACATGTGAAACCCAAGAAACAACCCATCTAGAACCCATTCTGTCCACCCCATGTAAGTGTTGGCTGGGTACCCGGACATTATAATTTACATTATTTGCATTCAATGCCACAGAGACTAAAGTGAAAGTCCGTGTTTCTATGCGGTTTGGTAAATACCGTGCATTGGTCGGCACCACCCTGTAAGTCTATGCCGCCTCACCCACACACACTGACCAGTTCTGCTGCATTCTTTAACAAGATGTTAGTAAGGAACAATACATTCATCTGATATAATTAGATCATATGATGATGTCTCAGACAATACCCAGAGCTGGATTATTGGTGCAGTGGCCCAGGGATCCGAACTCCAGAACAGGGGTGGAGGAGGGGACATTATCTGTAGGGACTTTGGGAGGTGGAAGGCACGGTGTTAAAAATAATGTTTCAGAACCCTTGCAAAGTGTTTACAGGCAGACATTCTGATTCTGCCATCGTGTCAATGAGGTTAATTTAAAAACAATGTTTATGAAGACAATTTATACCAAATAATCATTTGAATAGAAAATCTGTTTTAAATCTCCTTTCGTGATGAATGATTTCCCCAAAAATTCGAATACTGCAGGCCTATCTTATTTGATTCTTGACCTTTGTGTGGTGTTTGGATTTTTGTGACCAGTTATCAACATTTATAAAAATGAAGAATATGCAGTAATTATTTTTAACCTGAGAATCCTTCACCTTTTCTGTGAAGAACATGTTGAAGATATATTTTACATGGTGTTTGGGTCCACTGGACTCGAGGGTAATATACAGTATGTGTTGGAATTGTAGGCAAAAACAAGTAAATATGATAGAAATGTGAGAAAAAGGTTTGCTGTTTACCTTCACTCTGTCCTCTTCCAACCATCTGTTCAGTTTTTTTACATGAATTATTATGGCTTTTAAAAAAACAATAATGTTGTGGGTCCACACAACCCGCAAACATTGGGTGAGTAACAAAAACACGAACACCACACAAGTGTTAAATGACTATCAGTTCAATATACCACCTTTAATTACATTCAAATCAAGAATGTCATGTTTTTATTTCAAGCAATAATCTTATGTGAATTTACCACAGCCTTTTCACATCAAAACTGTATTGAATCATCGCCAAGTTCATTCTACCAGTTTTCAACAAATATCCCATTTATAAAAGAAATCATCAAGAAAAAGTAAAATGATTATAGATTCAATGTTAATTTTATAATAAAATACAAAATTACCCATAGCTAGTAAAAAAGGGTAGAAAGTAACAGAAAAGAGTAGAAAGTCATTTGACTGAGGATAAAGATTGAATAATCAAAATTGCCCGTGGCGTGTAAAAACACCAAACAACAAAAACAACTAATAGACAAATGAACGCACCCTTTAGCAACACCTGGCTATTTGACAGAAAACTGGTCAATAGCTGTGCGAACATGCTGCATGCATATTGGTTTTACCCTCACTTTCCTCATTGTATTTAGCATAGTGTGTCTGTGTTCTGTTCCTGGTTAATACCTCCACTCTCTTAATAAGCTCGTTGACCTGCTTTGAGTTCTGTGTATGTGTTGTTGAATACATGGAAACGTCCCCCACATTTCCTAACAAGTGCTTTCAGGTTAGTATCCTCTCTAATAAACTGATCTGTACTGTGGTGTTATCACTAACATTAGGACACAACATGCTCTGTAGTGTCTCCATCACTTTCCTCTCCTGTTCTGTAAAGTGTCCGAGCTGAATGACCAGGAGGAAGGCATGGGGACCTGCAGCACTCAGAGAGAGGGCTCTATTTATCTCTTCTGTGACTTCATCATGGGAGAGGTTTGTATTGAGGAGACCTGGAGTGTCTATCACGGTCACTCTCCTCCCGTCCACATCAGAGTTATAAGTTGTTGTCTTCAGGGTCACGGGAATGGAGCTGGTCTTAGAATCAAACTCCTTCCTGCCCAGGATGGTGTTTCCAGTTGCACTCTTCCCCACTCTCTCCAGACCAACCAATACTAGACTCAAATCACCACTGACCTTTAACATGTAAAAAATTTAGTCTTAATGAAAGTATATAGTGTAGTAGCCGTTTTTTGTAATCAGTGTTTGGATATTGCTGGCCTAGATGCCTGAACACACGTACTATTATTACTCATAATGTGCATGCTGCAAAATGTAATAATAATAATAATAATAATTCATTTTATTTATATAGCTCTTTCCTAAAACCCAATGTCGCTTTACAGCATCAACATAGAGAGCATGACACAAATAAACAATTAGACAGAAATAGTAAAACAGACTGACAAAAACAACAACAGTTCTAACTACATGTAGCTGTATGCAAAAGATAGTATCTGTAAAAGAAAGTGACCGGATTCTAAATGATGTATTATGTAAATAAAAAACTACTGTGTATTCATGCTCTGTACAGTTATGAGCTTGCTATGTTTGCTGTCAGAGATATTTATTTTTGTATTCCGGGAGTTAATGGCAGCAGTGGTAATTATTGACAGTGTTATTTGCTTAATCACTGAAGTCTTAAGATCAAGATTGATCAGTGATTGGTCCATGAAAGTCTTTTTTTTTTTACTAATATTGAAAAGAAATCACATCTAAAATTATTCTATACCTGATGTTTATTGTGAACTGTTTTGAAGACACAGATAAATTGTGTTGGCTCTATTATAAGCTTATTGTATTGTACATTTATCTGAAACATAAATCCCTCCATATTGAACAGCAGCTCCAGCCGCTGCCCTCGCCACTCCTGTTGCAGCAGCTCGCACTGGACCACCTGTTGTTCCAACTACTGCCCCTCCAACTACTGCCCCTCCAACTACTGCCCCTCCAACTACTGCCGCTCCAACTACTGCCCCTCCAATAGCCATCATAACAGTAACGTTTTTAATGAAGCGATTATATTTCTCAGCTCTGGCTCTGGCTTCTTCTTTGTTTTCTGTTTCTTTGTGATTTTTCTCCATCTCCTCTTCTATGTCTCTCTCTGCTACCTGGAACATCTCATTGGTGTAGTGACTTCCTCCATTCATCTCCACTATCTCGTTGATCTTCTTCAGCAGCTCAGTGACCTGAGAGGGATCTTTATCTTTATTGTTGAACACATGGTATCCTCCCTTGCATTGATGTAGGACACCTTTGAGATCCTCATTTTCTTCTAAATAATCTTCTATAGACCACTCCTCCTCCAGCTGGTCTCCATGTGTAAACAGCACCATGCTGTAGTTTGCTGCCTCTTCACCAAACGTTGTCTGGATGATCTTCACTGTCTCTTGTTCTTCCGGTGTGAATCTACCAATCTGCAGCACAACCAGGAAGACATGGGGACCAGGAGCAGACAGACAGATGCACTTTTTGATTTGTTCCACAGCTTTCTCTTTTTGTTTAGTGTCAAACACACCTGGAGTATCAATAACAGCTACAGACTGTCCATTCACTTCTCCCTTTATCTTACTACAGTCTGTTGTGACTGAAGAAGATGATGGCTTCGACATCAATGCATTCCTTCCTAGAATGGTGTTTCCTACAGCACTCTTCCCAACTCCAGTCTTCCCCACCAACACAATACGGAGCACATCATTATTTGTCTTTAGTTGGTGCTCTGCTGGAGAAATGTAGAACATCTTTGTTACTATATCAGAATGTGTTCAATCTTGATTCTCCTCTATTTCTCCACAAGCACAAATGCTTTTAACCTTTTTTTCTTGGACACAATGCATTCTAATTTATAGATACTTGTGGCTGTATGTGTCTGTGACTGTGAGTGATAATATGAATTGAAAGTGAAAGCATTGACTAGCAGGTTTTATTTATCACCGAAGCAGCAATATTTAATGAGTCAGTAAAGGTTTGATTCATTAGACGTAATGTTTAGATTTGATTCAACACTAAAAAGATTCATTCAAAAAGATGTGTTCGTTGTTAATTTGAGCTCATGTTGGACCAACTTGGGTGAACCAATTACGCTACACACAGGCCCGTGTGGACAAGCTGTGCACGCACTTGTGGATAAATGTTAGACAGGCTTAAAATGGGCAGTTTAGCTGGGACCCACATAGGCCAACCATGTGCACAATATTGCCAAAGGGGCCACATCACTAATGATCCATTTGGGCAAACATACTTGGGACACAAGAAACAGCCCATCTAGAACCCATTCTGTGCACCCCATGTAAGTGTTGGCTGGGTACCCGGACATGATCATTTACATGAATTGCGTTCAATGCCTTTAGTCACTATATTAATCCCACCCCCCACCCTTCACCCCCTCCATGTTTAACTAATTCACATAGATCATTCTTACAGTTTCTAGGAATGTACCTTATTTGAATCATGAAACATTTTTGAAGATTGTGCTACAGGAAAGACAGTGGCCAGAACGTGAAGGCTGAGAACACGTGAGACATTTACATGACTTGTGTTCAATGCCTTTAGTCACTATATTAACCCCCCCACCCCCCCCCCACCCTTCACCCCCTCCATGTTTAACTAATTCACATAGATCATTCTTACAGTTTCTAGGAATATACTTTAGTTCCCAAATCAATAGATATCAATAGAATACATAATTCCAACAGGTTATGGAAACCCAGAAATAATGTTGTGTAGCACTAAGTCAGTGCTCAATGAATATATTTTATAGGAAGCGCTTCCTAGAGGTCGGCATGTGTACCATTGGCTGTATATTCGCCTGTTGCAAGTTATCAAACATGTTTGAAGATTCTGCTGCAGGAAAGACAGTGGCCAGAAAGTGAAGACTGAGAACACGTGAGACTAATTGTTTTCAGCTATTAAATACAGAATATTTTAAGTTGCAATACATGAACTAAGAAATAACAATCACATTAATAGTAATGTGATAATAAAAGACACATAAAGCTGAGTCCATATACATATGTCTATAAACTACTGGATTTGCAGTGTAGAGCTGAAACTAATGCTAACGATCACTTGTTGTGGCTGGGTAGCCTGAAATCCACTATTGCAATATGTGAATTGCATGGTTACCATTTATTTTATTCTGTTAATTAAAATTGTATTTATAACATAATTCTACAGAAATTACAGCATTTATTTGTAAGCTTTTACATTTTGCACAAACAAACTCACTCACCGTAAGGAACAAGTTGGCTGCTCATGTTAATCTTGAAGGTTGACAGGTGATCTTGTGATCTGATGTCGTTTCCACAGAGACTAAAGTAAAAGTGGAATCTGTATTGTCAGGCGGTTAGATAACTAGCGTGCAATGGTCTGCAGGTGCGTCTTGAACAGGTTCTCCTATTAACCCTAGCTTGACAGGTAATCTTGTGTTTTATTAGTATTCTACAGAGACCAAAAGTGAAACTATAGGATCCGTGTTGTTAAGCGGCTATTGTGTGCATTGGTCGGCACCACCCTGTGAGTCTATACCACCTCACCCACACACACCGACCAGTTCTGCTGCATTCTTTAACAAGATGTTAGTAAGTAACAATACATTCATCTGATATAATTAGATCATACGATGATGTCTCAGACATCACCCCAAGCAGGCATGTGGGTGAGGTGGCCTACGGCTCCAAACTCCAGAACAGGGGTGGAGGAGGGAACAATATCTTTATGGACTTGAGATGCCAAAGGCACAGAGTGTCAAAAATAATGTGTCAGGCCCCTAGCAGTGTTTACAGACAGACGATCAGCATCTGCTATTGTATGAATGTCGTTAATTCAACCTAATGTTCATAAACAAGATAATACAAAATAAATCATTTGATTCGAAAATCTGTTTTACGTAATCTTGTGATCTGCTGTCTTTTCCACAGACACAAAAAGTGAAAGTTGGATTCGTGTTGTTAGGCGATTACGTAACTAGCGTGCAGTGGTCTATAGGTGCGTAAACACTCCTTTTCTTTACTCCTATAGTTTTTCACAATTGCAAATACACATTTCTTGAAACCTTCCCCCTTTTTTTCACAACTTTACTGTAAACACAAATCAAAATAATCAAACTACATTCACGTAGCACCTGACTCTTCTTGCAAGAATCAAACAATTATTTAAGATCTTAAACACAGCCAGTCAACATATAAAAACACAGAACATTTTATTAGACGATACATCAGAAAATGGAGAACACAGCATCCAGGGCATGTGGTAAAGTTTTTTTTTTATTGTATATAGTAAACACATTTTGCATAAACAAAAGTGTAATAGTAATGACAACTTAGTGCAGTGAATTTATTCTATTGTATACTGTAAATACTGCAAGTACGTAATACAGCATTGCATATCTGTATAATCAGCTCTTGCAATACATACAGTAAGTCCAAAGAACAAAGAAAACTATGGTAAATGAATAGCACATTAAAGTACACTCCAAACAATTTTGCAACTGCAAAATCAAAGTCATTGATAGAATACTGTAATTCTGCCTCAGCATCATGTCTTTAACAGTTTCCAAATTTTATAAGAAATTATTGTTTTTGAATATTTGTATTTGTGTTTTGAGTTTTTAGCAAATGGGTGAAGGTTTCATGAAATGTGTTTAAGCAATAGTGAAAAAAATTATTCTGCCTTATACAATTGGTTTGATCACCAAAGTGAAAGTATAAGATCCATGTTGCTCTGCGGTTCTGTAAATAGCGTGCAATGGTCAACACAACCCTGTAGCCCTGTGCCACCTCACCCACACTCAATGACCAGTTCTGCTGCATTCTTTTAACATGCAGTTAGTAAGGAACAATACGTTCATCTGATATAATTAGATCATAAGTGATGTCTCAGACAACACCCAGAGCTGGATTATTGGTGAGGTGGCCTAGGGCTCCAAATTCCAGAACAGGGGTAGAGGATGAGACTATATCTTTATGGACTTGAGATGCCAAAGGCAGAGAGTGTAAAAATGTATGTGTCAGGCCCCTAGCAATGTTTACAGACAGACATTCTGATTCTGCTAATATATGAATGTTGCTAATTTAAACCTAATGTTCATGAACAAGATAATACAAAAGAAAGATTTCTTAGAAAACTTTCTTTCGTAGAAAATGCATTGATATCCCCCCTCTCATTTCGGGAGAGCAGATTTCTTAAACAATATTCAAACTGTAAATTATGCTTACAAAGATGGGGATAATCATGATGTTAGTAAAAATAATGTTTTTCTTTCCAGTAGTAGAATGAAAACAACTGACAAGGAGAAGGTTACCTACAAAATATATAAATTACATAGAATCTACGTGACAACATTCAAAGATAATAGAGCAAAAGGTGTTTGTAGTGTAAGGGACATTTTGGCATTGTCACGGATGTTCAATCCTAAACTGGTGTTCCAATGTGGGGGAAGGGTCAGAGTGAAGACCAGATCACAAGAGACAGTGTGTGCCTTTTGGAGACACTGAAGGATAAAGTTTGGGTATTAAGTCATGACATTAAGTCCGGTCTTAGTTTCCGGCGTACGTGTCTTTAGATATGCTGATTATGAACATGTGATCCATCTTGTCCAATGGAATTATTGTTTATCTTATAGACCTATACATGTATACTCGTTAGAACCTTGTCTACTAATCAGAACTTGCTATGTTGTTAGACTGATCCGCCTGTAGTATTTTCTCTGTGTACAGACTGTGATTCAGACTCCGTAATCATCAATACATTTTTACGCGATCTTTTCAAGGTTTCACCCTCGTTTAATTGGTTATTTTCTGTCATGGATTGAAATGATCCATTAAGGTAGTCAAAACAACAAAAGGACCTGACCACAGATATTCATGGAGATCCTTTAGTATAGTAGTTTACTTTAGTAGCTGTAGGTTTTGGAGAAAATGAAATGTTTTTGTTTATGATCTACACACCATATTATCTGTGGAATTTAAATTTACAGTATGCTTATGAACTTAATTCAGTAAAATTGCATATCAGTGTTTTTTTTATGTATAACTGATGAATTGATACATATTCACTTTAATATAGGATTGATATTGGTATAGAAACCTTTCTTAAAATAATTTTTAAATATTAAATGAACCCTCGTGTTGGTGTCTCAACATTTACTGAAAGAAAAATGATCCACTGGACCCGAGGGGAATACAAGAGTTGGAATTGTAGGTAAAAACAGTAAATATGGAAACATGAAAGAAGAAGGTTTGCTGCTTCACTCTGTTTTTTACATAAATGATTGTGGCTGTATTGTTTCAAAAACCCAATAATGTTGTGGGTCCACCAGACCAACAAACACAAACACCATACAAGTGTTAAATAAACAGTGTGGACAATAGAAGCACAAGTAACTAAGGATGAATACATATTATGCACTGTTTTGAATACACTGCATAAAAACATGACAACTATTCATATATTTACCACCTTTAATTACATTCAAATCAAGTAAGTAATTGTTTTATTTCAAGAAATAATCTTATGTTAATTTACCACAGCCTTGAACCATCAAAATAGTCTTGAAACATCACCTAGTTCATTCTACCAGCTTTCAACAAATATCAAATTTATTTAAAAAATCATCAAGAACCAGTAAGATGATTATAGATTAAATGTAAATTTTATAATAAAACACAAAATTACCCATAGCTAGTTAAAACACCAAATAAAAAACTAAAAATAATTAACAAGCAAAGAAACACTTGCATTTTTGACAGAGAACTGAGGTCTCGCTTTGATAACATGTTTATTTTACCCTCACATTTCTCCATGTAGTTAACCCAGTACGGCGGTGTACTGTTTCTGGTGAATTCCTCCACTTTCTCAATAAGGTCTTTGACCTGCTTTGAGTTCTGTGTATCAGTGTTGTTGAATACATGGAAACGTCCCCAACATTTCCTAACAAGTGCTTTCAGGTAGGCATCTTCTCCAATAAACTGATCTATGTCTATGCCTTCCAGTCTGTCTCCATAGGTAAACAGCACGATGGTGCAATCACTAACATTAGGACCCAACATGCTCTGCAGTGTCTCCATCACTTTCCTCTCTTGTTCTGTAAAGCGTCCGAGCTGAATGACCAGGAGGAAGGCATGGGGACCTGCAGCACTCAGAGAGAGGGCTCTGTTTATCTCTTCTGTGACTTCATCATGGGAGAGGTTTGTATTGAGCAGACCTGGAGTGTCTATCACGGTCACTCTCCTCCCATCCACATTAGTAGAACGAGCTGTTGTCTTCAGGGTCATTTGGAACGGAGCTGGTCTTAGAAACAAACATCTTTCTTCCTAGGATGGTGTTTCCAGCTGCACTCTTCGCCATTCTCGTCAGACCAACCAACACTAGTCTCAAATCACTACTGACCTCTTTAAAAAGAGGATTAATAAAAGTAAGTAATGTAGAAACTGCCTTTTATAGGAGATTATTGGAAATATATTGCTGGCCTAGATGCCTGATGAGGGACAGATAGAGCAGAAGTACATGTTATGGTGACTCAATCGTATACATATTGCAGAGTGGTTGAGGACTCTACTGCTGGTGAGCACGGGACCCACATTTAAGACCTGTGGGACAAACTGGGGAAGAAGGAACAGTAAAACTGAAGGGTGCTGAAAATAAAATGGAACAATTGAGTATTAAAACAAAAAAAGTATTATTGATGAATTAATAACTGAGTTATTCAACAATGCAACAATTTAATACAAACATTATATTAAACCTGTCCACACCACATTACCACATTCAGGAGATACTTGTAAATGTTTTTTCTTACTTGCATACAGTTTTTATAATTCAATTGTAAAGGTGTAAACATCTTTTTCTATTGAGTGTTTAGCTGTTATAAGCTCAATTTAGAAGAAAAAAAAAAGTGAAGCTCAGCTGTCATGAGCTCCATGTAGAAAAACAAAAAGTAGAGGTCAGCTGTTAAAACACTACATGTAGAACAAAGACAAATGATGTAGTACTATAAATGAACACTTTACTAGCATATCACTGAGCTATGGTCTTAGCTATTTACCTCCTTACTGCAAAAGCCAAGTTTTCCTTTACAATGACCTGGTTAATTACTACGTACTCATTTTGTAATAGGTCTGTTGGCAAAAATTGTTTACCTAGTTCTTATCATTTACTATCATTTCCATCTCTTAAGTTTTTATTGCCAAACAAATGTCTTGATTGAAACATAGATTCACAACTTTCATTTATTATTACCATTGTGGAAGAAAACAAAGTCTTCAGGTTCTTTTAGTAAGCAGGTTGTAAGAATTTATTCAGAATTAATCATAACACACAACACAAGCATTGACGAACAGAATATCAGTCGTTTATCAATGGACCCTCCGATGCCAACCGCTACCGAAGATGAGAGTCTACTCCACTTACATTCACAGCACACTGATATGCAGGCAAAACATGTCCCTGGCGTAGTAGAAACAGGTGAAGAAATTGAGGAAAACAGTCATACTTTCAGCCCTACCTTCAGACATGGTGGTGTACAAGCATTCTTAGAATTTTAAGCTGATTGTCACTAATAACTAATATGGCAATGAATAAACAATAATTATGCAAATTATAATATATAAATATGATAATTTCAACACCATTATCTAAATTTAACATGTGTATATGTATTTACCCCCCAAAAAATATATTCTAAATTTTATTTTGCATTCCCTTTCTAAACCTGGTAAAAACAAATATATTTGCATGGCAGTTAATTTATTATTAGGCTACTCTTCAATAGATGTTGTATAATGTGATAGGGAATGTGATGAAGTGGTTAAGCCTACTCCATCACCGAGGCATGCCAACAGTTCACGCATCGTAATTGATACACATTCACTCACGTTATGAACGCTCACAGTAGCTCCATCACATTACTTCTTGGGTTTGTATATTTGACGTATAAGTTAAAACATAGCACCATCAAAAGCACTCAGGTAACAATAGATATGACAGACATATGTTTCGTTGTCATTACCTTTTTATTTCCCTTTGGTTCACATGTCAAAGGCCTTGTATGCCCACAGTCGAAGATCGCAGTCCCAAAGTTACGTGGAATGTGCCGGACAGTTCCGGGTGTCGGCTTTCAGTGACGTCATCACAGTATTGTGACGATCCTGGGTGAAACCATTAGAAGGGGGTAATAATGCTATGGTTATTGTATGTGTGACAGCCAATCAGAGAAGGCCTACAGAGAGTTTAGGTAATTGACTGGGATATAGAGTGCATCCGGAA